>KZ808819.1:58611-81952 GCA_000696205.2 Oncopeltus fasciatus
TATATCCAATGCACGCTCCTATCAAACAATATAAAAAATAAATATTTACATAAGCATTTACAAAAATAAAATATTTAAAAACTGATATAAGTTGTGGTATTTAATGCCACGTTAATTTTATACAATAAACGCCAGGGAATATAATTTAAAAAATCTTACTATCTCAGCCGGGATCTCGTTGTATAAAACTAACATATTTATTGTTTAAAATTAACGCAGAAACAATATCACAACTAATATCAGTAAAAAAAAGAAGAAGAAATATAATGAAAAAAAAAATCAAATGGGAATCAAACAATTAACAGACAATATTAGCTCCTTCGAACATTAGGCAATACATTCGTATTACTAGGGGGTTTAGACTCTGGGTAAAGTGCGGGGAGTAGAAGAAATTTTCTAGCTAGCCGCGGTGGTGCAGTGGTTAGCATAACTGCCCGGAAAGCAGGAGACCAGGGTTCGTTTCCCGGCTGATGTAGGAAGATTTTTTTAATTCCAACTCTCTTGCATTTATTTTATAAAATATTTAAGTTTAATTCAGTAGGTTAATATTTCTGTATGAATATGCACAATATTCAAAAATAAGTAAACTATGTAAAGCATTTAACAAATCTATTTGGAGTTTTTAGGTGCCAAGCTTTCGCACATCGTGCCAGGGCTTCTTCTGAGCTGAATGGAGAATGAGTGTGATAGCACATTCTCCATTCATCCCTGAAGAAGCCATCACACGATGTGCGAAAGATTAGCACCCAAAAACTCCAAGACACGGTTGAACCCGGAAGAAGTATTGGTAAATAAATAGATTTATTAAATGCTTTACATAGTAAATATGTCTAAAGACCGTGGATGCCTACGTGAAAATCTATTTATTTCCATAAAATGTTTTGTTCTTTTTCGATTGTATATAGATTCTAAGGAAGTGATGTTCCATTCATGGCTTTCAGAGTGAAATCTTTGGCGGATAGAACCCAAGATGCAATCCTCTACAAAAGAATTAATGGCTACACGCCGGACGAGTCCCCATTGGACAATGAGCATACAGAAAAATCAACCAATATATTAATTCTGTTTCCCTGCATCTTATTGGAATCTTTTGAAGGAAGGAGGCCTTCTTCCGCTTCCAGTCCTATTTTATTTCTTCTTTTTTTTTTTTTCATATCCATCGGGAAAAAAAATTCTATTCTCCGCCCCCGCCATTTCTGGAATAACCAATCTCAATCTTTTTCCGCTGGGTAAATACTTCTGAGTTCCCATTTTGATATTCACTAATATTGCATTCAGTTCGCCGACTTCATTGATGCTATCTACCACAAGTATGTGAATGAATCGTTATAATAATTATTTATTGTATTATTACTGTAAATTTTACCACGTTTTAATTACACGTTTAATTACAAAAGAGGACCTTAACCCCCTTGTTACGTATTGCTAAGGTGGTTATGAAGAATTAAACTCTACACCATATGGGTCCTTCAGGAGTGGATATTTCCTTTATCAGAAAATCATATCTTTATTATTTTATACCTAGGAGATGCGATTATGAGATAAACCCCATATTAAGTTTAAAATAAATATTTGTTAATCTATTTTATCTTTAAAATTGCCTCAATTCAACAAACAGATTATTTTTAATAAAGTGAATATTTTAATTTATTTCTCTATGTCAACAAAATTCAATTTTAAATTTGTGAACTTTCTCTGCTTCTATGTGTACCCTATAAGATACAAATAAAACTCTTTAATTAACTCATAAGATACTTTAAAAATGATAACCATATATTTTTTTTTATTTATCAGAATAAAATAAGTCGAAATAAATATAATTTAGTAACTGGGAGCAATAAAACATAAGACATTTATAAATTAAAAAATTTTGTCAAAAGCCATGGGTTTTTTTAACAGAACGACTATTTTTTATTTATTTAAATATATAAAAGGGCCGAAAATGAAAAGTTTATATTGTGTTGTTACAAATAATGTATTTGGAGCATGAAACCTTGCTGCGCAAATGTATTCTAGTGCGCACAGTATACTATGATTGTATAGTTATTCACTATTGCCTTATCATCAGATCTAAGCCATGCTTATGAAGCTAAAGCCTTATAACTTATCCATCTTAACTCGACTCTTTCTATATTTTTATTCTCTTCCCATCTAGCCATTATTAACACCACCTAACTTTTGGGTGTAAAATTTGGCATTGAATACACTGAATTGAACATTTATATTGCCGTTAAAACTCGCTCAATGTTTTGTTTGAAAATTTCCCTGATGGGATTTCAACCTCATCATAAGTTAGATCAGAATAGTTCGTTTTTCGCAAAGAACTCATTCTTACTGAACTTGAAAGTTCTGTTAAATGTATTAAAAAAATGTATACTAAATATGTATACTTTTTTAAATGATATATTAAAATTTCTATAATTTTATTACTTTTTCATACCTTAGTACAATTAATACAATTAAAATTTCCAACTCATTTTTGGACTTTTGACTTTTAAATGGAAATGGCCATATAATTTACTTTATGGTTTAGTTTTAGTAGTATTTTGTATTTTTGATTTCTGCTTGATTACAATAATTATTTTTTTAAATACGCGCGCACGCACGCGCACACACACACACACACACACACACACACACACACACACACACACACACACACACNACACACACACACACACACACACACACACACACACACACACACACACACACACACACACACACACACACACACACACACACACACACACACACACACACACACACATATATAATTATATGTGTGTGTGTGTGTGAGAATTGTGTTTCTTAAAATTATTTTTTCATGTGTATAAAAAAAAAAAAATCGTTTTCGACCCTTCTTTTCCCCCTACCGAAAGTATTTTAAAAAAATCATTTTTGAATCCTACCTTCTTCCCCAGAAAAAAAAAATAAATAAATAGGAGAGCATGATGGTAATGATATGAGAAATCCTGTTTGCCGAAGGGTAATATTAAAATTCGGTTGTATTTGTTTTGTTGAGGTAAGCCCTAGGAAATAGGGTTCCAAACACACACACACACATCCCAGAAGGCATTCGATTATTGGCTGACACCCAGGCCCTTTCCTCTGAATTGGATTACTGACTCAACACAATTTCTCTCTCCCGCCTCTGTCCTCCCCCCCCCCCCCCGTCTCAATCACCTCAAACACTCCAGACTGATTTGAATTTAGAAAAGTCCATCACAGCTCTCTTTCAGCATTTCCATTGAGTTGGGTGCATTCTCTGAAATATATAGCTCCAATGAACGCTATACTGCTCGCATTACTCAAATGTTAGTTAGCAAACTCAGGGCCGAACTAGTCAATAATCTATCACTGCAGTCCTTATATCTATTGTACAATAAGAGATAAGAACTGTAATTTACAGCTACTTTAAAACTATATACAATAAGTGCTTATTAAAGAAGCACTAAAAATTTTCATGACAATATATTTAACTCAGAACTCTTACAGTCGAGTTCAAATGGAGATATTTTGATCGTGGAAATTATTGGTAGAAAATTTTTAGGGGTTCAGTAAAGGTTTTTAACACAGCAATTTGATGCAGTTGACCAAGTGAACAAATAAAAATAAAGTTTTTTAAGGGTTTTTTTTTGTCTTTTTATTTTAATTTTTTATTAAGGCTTAGCCTCCCTTTCAGTTACTTAGAGTCTATCTGCAGGCTGCCATCCAATTCTAAACATCCATGGTTAGGGACGAGCTTTTACGTTTCGATAAACCCCTGCTCTGGGCAGAATACGACCCACAGCGCCAGGATTCCGAAACCCGAGTGGTCTCACTTTTTGTGTCCGTGAAAAGATGAAAGAAATACAGATCTTGTTTTATTTTATTTCATAAGGGAGGAAGCACTTGGTGTAAAAATAAAGAAAAGGAACATGAATGTTATTTTATAAAGGACTCACACACGTGGAGAAGCGACATGTGAGTTTACCTTAACTATAGGTAAGCTAAGAATTTCACGAAACATTATTTTCAGTATATTTAGTGTTGATCATTACATGAGGGCCATTTATCTAGTTTAGTTTCTCGAGTATTCATATTTAAGCTCCATTAAAATCTAATTAATTTATCATCCCTTCGTTCAGTTTGAAGTTGGATTTAAATGCAAATTCTCTCAAGAAATGTCGGGGTAGGTGTATAGGTATTGATAGAATATAATAATTCTTGCCTTCCTATAGTTTTATTATTTTTTAAATATTCCCTTAGCTAAATTTAAAAAAAAATCATTAATTCAACGCTATCAATTGTTTAAATTCTTAATCTTTCTAATCTAAATTTTTTAAAATGAAAACAAACATTTATTTTTTTATCTCATGTTAATAAGTAGCTGAGCGACAAAATAATTCTAAAAAAGCCACTACACGTAAGGTATTTTGAAAAAAATACAAATTTTTTGAAAAATGAATGAGATTTCATGAATTGCCACCGTTTTTAAAATAAATAGGTGACTAATGAGTAATAAAAGCATTTTTCTAAAGTTGTAAGCAACACGCCAGAGCAACGTAAACAGTTTGGTTTCTTTGCAGGTAATTTGCTGTAAGTACTTACCTAAGAAACTAATCCCACTTTAATAATAAGTATTAGGGACAAATTAAATATAAACTTAAAGTATAAGGGACAGGGGTAAATCTTCGTAGAATCCAAGTACTCAAATCGTGCTTGCACAATTTAATTATTTGTCTCTCTTATGCCCCCTTCCTCTTTCACTGTTTCACTCACCATTTCTTCCAACCATTTATTTCACCACCAGCTACATTAGGATTATATAGATTTGCTCTAGAAACAAGTAGTGCCTTATTGGAAAATAGTTCTAAGTGACTTTGACATTGATAAATAACAGACAAACCGAAGGCTCCGATCCTGCCACCCTCATCCCCTCGGTCTTCTTCGAGTTCTTTGTTTGGATAATCAACGAATTACACGGTCTTCTCCTCTCAGCTTGGAATTTGAAAGTTTAATTGGAAAGTTTGGCAATTTGAAGCCACTTGAAAGCCCCTCACACAGGGGACCTAATGAATCGATCAATTTACTAGCTTTAGGGTTGGACGGAGGCCTCCGATGGATATTCGGCAGATAACACCCCTCTCCACCCCCCAACTAACTGAAGGGATCCAGCAGCAGTCAGCTCAAACTTATCTGTATTCATGATTGATTAACTAGATGTAAACTGCTAAATTAGCACTTCCAGGCCTCGTGGTCTGCTATGCTAATAATTATCCAGTTATAATGAATGTAAGTTCTCTTGCAATGCATGATTATGAATAAAGGATGCGAACCCGCACTTCCTGTCGAAAATACTTACATGCCTAGCTCTCCAAAACACAAACTTCAATTTTTTTTTTCTTTAAAGCAATAATAAAATCTAATTTGAATATTAATATAAAGACATTCAATTATTATTAAAGGGCCTAGAATTGTTTTCCTGAATATGGGTCTCCATCAGTGACAGTACACAGTTTACTTTCAGTGATTGGAGCTTAAGCACGAGGGTGGCTTGTATAAACCTCTGGGAAGAAATATCTGACAAGAGGATAGGAGTCAACTTTGCGCATGGGTCAGAATGGCTGGAAACTGATGAGAAACAGTTCCTTTAAATCCTTTTAAAAACTTTTTTCTTTTAAATATAATAATTTGTATATATCACATTAATATTAATGGCCCCAGAACTGGTAAAACCAAAATTGGCCTCCATTTAGTCTTCTGTTAAGTGTCTTTGTTGGCAGAAGGCGCTAACGATGAAATGTGAGCCTTCCAAAAGCTATGCCCACATCAAAATAAGTTTTAATTCCTTTATCCCTTAATTTATGACTTTCGTAAGCAAAAAAACTTATATGAATGTATTTATAACTATATACTTTCTTCGAAATCATGAAAATACATTAACCCAGTTAGTTGTTTAGTAATTCAAGTAATTTGGCAAAGAAGTAGTAACAGTTTCTAGAGTTCATATATGCAACTGTAGAGAGGTAATCCTTATACAAAGATGAATATAAAACACATAATTAATGAATTCCATAGTATTTTCAGTATATTATAAACTTTCAATAAATCATGAAATATTGAATTTTGATCGCGGAGATCGAGTGGTTGGGGGGGGGGCTGCAGAAAATTGTATCATGTAGGTTTGAAAATTTATTGTCTTTTAAACATTCTAATATTAAATTTTCTTCTACATTCTATATTGACTCAATACTAATAATTTATTTTTTATTTATACGAATTTTCCAACTACAAAATAGTCTTAATGAAACCAGAATTAATTAATTTTTTGTTATTGTATTGATTTGTGTTTTTGATTCAGTAAGATAATAATGAATTCAAATTATGAGGTTTCTTCCACAGCTTCTAAATATATTGGTATACATATACATATATCAAACGAGCATAATATACTTTCCTTACTATGTTATATTTTATAAGATACCTATGAGCATAATTACACCAAATCAAGTATATATGTGTATGCAAATGAACGAGGATGACAAAACACTTATAAATGTGGTTTCCTCCTTGATAACTTCTTTATCTCATTCGACTTCAATAGTAAGAAGTTACTGAAGGCTTTAAGGGTGCTTCAGTTAATCTCTATATCCTAAATAGATGTGATTATAGATATATTAGTCGATGTATGTATGGTACTGAGATCGATTTATCACGAATCCCTGACTGCTTCAGCTTACATAAGTAATTCATTCGGCGGCCAAATATCCCTTGAGTATTACTTGGAGTAGAAAATAAATATAATTACTTAATAAATTTAACATTCTAGTAACAGATTTATTAGTTTCGTTTATAAAGAAAAGAACAAAAATCCCATGAANTTTTAATGATATTAGGTCCCAAATTTAGAGAATTTTTATGACTTAAATAATTTTGGAACATTTTTTGAATTGTATTATGTTTATTTCTCACCACTTAGAACTATTTAAAGGTGATTTAAAATTTATCAGTTTTAAATCATGATTAGATGTACGCCAAACGACCCGGATTCAATTTTTCAAAAAAACTACATTTGTCTCTTTGAGGTATACATTTTCATGACCGATAAAAACTATTATTTTCTGAAACTAAAATTTTCAATTTGATATTTCTCCACACAGTAAGTGACACACACACACATTTATATATATATCCAATGCACGCTCACAAACTATACATAATATATAGTGAGTGTAACATTTTAAAACTTGTTTTGGGCTATAATTGTAAGTTTTCTTTAATGTTTTGGAGGATCTGTGAATGTCCTATGATTATGCAATATGCTTGCTGCTCAATTTCGTCATATTTTTTATCGTCCAAGTTGCGAGTACACCATATATATATAGCTGTTCACTGGAAAATCCATATCACTTTTAGGTTCATGGTCAAATGATTAAGGTAGGTAGGTCTCCAGCGGGAGGAAGAAGGAATCAGGTTAATCGCATGGAAAAGATCTACGAGTTTACAAGCGAGCCGGGTCCCGACATCACTCTTGGTGCCCAGCTTTATCAGGATTTGGGGTTAAGTCTCTACTTTGTCTTTATCTTAGCTGCCCTCTCTTCATCCCCACCATGATGCAGCTAAAGTACCCCACCCTTAATATGGCTTCATTGATTTAAATTGAAATTTATTTTCCAGTCAATATAAAACATCCATATCGTTTTCTCACCAATTTATAACTAATTTTTACATTCAAGTAAAATAAAAATTTTTAAATTTTAACAAATAAACAAACACTCTTGTCTTATCTAACAGCTGTGTTGCCAACACTCTTGTCTTAACCAATAGAAAATATATAAAAATTTGATAAATATTGTTTTTATTGTGGTAGTTAATCCCACATAAATTTTTAAACAATAAGTGCAAGGGAATGGAATAAGAAATCTATCTGTCTCAGCCAGGACTCGAACCTGGATCTCCTGCTTTCGGGGCAAGCGCGTTAGCCTATTACACTACCGAGACTGGCCAGATAGCTAATTAAATTCCCAGCACTCCTACCGGGAGTCTAAACCTCAGAGTAAGATGAATATATTGTCTTATGCTCTTATGGTTGTGTAATTGCCTATCGCGCTTGCCCGGATATGCAGGTTCGAGCCTTGGCTGAGACAGATAGATTTTTTATTCTATCCCTTGTATTGTTTAATTTTTTTATTTTCATATTTATTTATTAAGTTTTTTATGACTAACTTTCGTAGTTTTATTTGAGTCTGATCGAGCTTAAGAAACAAATCACACAGCTTAAAAAACAAGGTTAAAAGCTAGAAGAAATGGCACTTTTGTGTAACATAATAAATAATAACTGCAGAAACGAAATGCCCTTACTCAATAAATAAAAGCCATCTACGACAGAAGCACAGAAATAATTCTCATATGTCCCAATCATGTGCTTAACTTTCTCATAGGTAAGATTCTGACTTTGAAAACAACCTGGCTTTTAAATTGACAAATTAAGAAACCTTAAAGTCAATTAATACTATATAATAATAAAGCAAACAGACACACACTTACATAGTTATATAGTTATGTTTATTATTTATATAACAGCACATTTATTAATTACCATCACTTTTTAGTTCTGACTTCTTTTGCATGTCTCCAAGAAGTGTTTTGAGTAGCTTTCCCCATAAAGTTTTTCATATTTATGATTTTTTTTTTGCTTTTAGTTTAAGGCTTTTTACTAGTGTTATGAGTACAATAACAGAAGAGGTGGTTTACACGACTTTTATTTTTTTAGGTCATTCAGGGGAGGCGAATTTTCTTACAAAATTAAAAACAAATAATGACTGGTTTTGAGGTAGCTAGTTGACCGTCGAGCTTAATTTGGAGAGGCTAGTCAGGAATTCGGTCTTGGTCAATGAAGAATTATAACTGATTTGTATACTAAAAGTTATTTTATTTTTTCCAACATTTCAGTCTAAATTTTAGGCCTTCATCAGCGCTAGTGGAGTGATGAGGACAGAGAGACACTCGCTTAACGGTAACTAAATCATCCACAATGACTACGTTGTGATGAAGGCCTGAAATGGTATTTATTGGCTAAAATAAATTAACTTTCTTGTTACCAGCTCCTAAAACCGAATCCCTGACTAACCTCTCCCCATAAAAACAAATAAATTTGTCACTATTTAGAAATTTGATAAGTATCACAAGTATTTTTTTCTTTTAAATTGGTGTACTACGTTGAATTAAATTGTTTCAGGTATTATAAATTACTCTAAGGAAATATTTATCGCCGCCGTTATGTAAAATTCCATGAAAACTCCAAAGTAGAATTTATGCGAAGAAACAACCCCCCACCCCCAGGGTACTGAAATGGAATATTATCGAAGTGGGGGAGAAGTGGTAAAGAGAAAAGTTTGCCTAATAAAGCTTCTAGAGCTTTTAAAAATGCAGGATCATTAGTATTTCTTCTTGACGTCCACAAGAAATATAGGCCCTCTTCATTTAGTTCTTATTATACTCTCTTAGTTATATTTATGCGAGGGGTGATAAAAGTGATGATAATTCTTACAACTTGCCTAGTATTGTTTACATTTTCTTTTATTGCTCAGTGATAACAATAAATTGATAATTGATAGTTGATGATAATCACAATATTTGATAGTTGTATAAAAAATAAGACATTATGAAGCTCCCTTAATTGAAAATAAGAAAAGAGTTTACAATAAACCATAAATTAATTTTCACTAATATTGTCTAAAAATTCAATGCTAAGTTATATAACCTAATTTATTGCTAAGAAAAATATTCATTCTATGGTAAATTCAGATTAGCCATCATTCAGCATTATATATACAGTACAGAACCCTTATCTCTTTTCTCGCCTTTAGAAGTGCCCATCGCAATTTTACATGATACATTAATGTAGGCCTGTTAAAATTCAATCAAAGCCATGTAATATTTGATGCATATAAAATGAAAAATTAAATTAGTTGTGTTATATAACATATGTATAAGTATGTGAATACAATCTTCAAAATGATTATGAGTCTATTATATATAATTATAACTAGGGCTATCAAATATATTATATATAATCTCACACACATTTATATATATATCCAATGCACGCTCACAAACTATACATAATATATAGTGAGTGTAACATTTTAAAACTTGTTTTGGGCTATAATTGTAAGTTTTCTTTAATGTTTTGGAGGATCTGTGAATGTCCTATGATTATGCAATATGCTTGCTGCTCAATTTCGTCATATTTTTTATCGTCCAAGTTGCGAGTACACCATATATATATAGCTGTTCACTGGAAAATCCATATCACTTTTAGGTTCATGGTCAAATGATTAAGGAAGGTAGGTCTCCAGCGGGAGGAAGAAGGAATCAGGTTAATCGCATGGAAAAGATCTACGAGTTTACAAGCGAGCCGGGTCCCGACATCACTCTTGGTGCCCAGCTTTATCAGGATTTGGGGTTAAGTCTCTACTTTGTCTTTATCTTAGCTGCCCTCTCTTCATCCCCACCATGATACAGCTAAAGTACCCCACCCTTAATATGGCTTCATTGATTTAAATTGAAATTGACTTTCCAGTCAATATAAAACATCCATATCGTTTTCTCACCAATTTATAACTAATTTTTACATTCAAGTAAAATAAAAATTTTTAAATTTTAACAAATAAACAAACACTCTTGTCTTATCTAACAGCTGTGTTGCCAACACTCTTGTCTTAACCAATAGAAAATATATAAAAATTTGATAAATATTGTTTTTATTGTGGTAGTTAATCCCACATAAATTTTTAAACAATAAGTGCAAGGGAATGGAATAAGAAATCTATCTGTCTCAGCCAGGACTCGAACCTGGATCTCCTGCTTTCGGGGCAAGCGCGTTAGCCTATTACACTACCGAGACTGGCCAGATAGCTAATTAAATTCCCAGCACTCCTACCGGGAGTCTAAACCTCAGAGTAAGATGAATATATTGTCTTATGCTCTTATGGTTGTGTAATTGCCTATCGCGCTTGCCCGGATATGCAGGTTCGAGCCTTGGCTGAGACAGATAGATTTTTTATTCTATCCCTTGTATTGTTTAATTTTTTTATTTTCATATTTATTTATTAAGTTTTTTATGACTAACATTTTGTAGTTTGATTTGAGTCTGATCGAGCTTAAGAAACAAATCACACAGCTTAAAAAAGAAGTTTAAAAGCTAGAAGAAATAGCAGTTGTGTGTTACATAATAAATAATAACTTTGCTTAGGCAGAAACGAAATGCCCTTACCCAATAAATAAAAGCCATCTACGACAGAAGCACAGAAATAATTCTCATATGTCCCAATCATGTGCTTAACTTTCTCATAGGTAAGATTCTGACTTTGAAAACAACCTGGCTTTTAAATTGACAAATTAAGAAACCTTAAAGTCAATTAATACTATATAATAATAAAGCAAACAGACACACACTTACATAGTTATATAGTTATGTTTATTATTTATATAACAGCACATTTATTAATTACCATCACTTTTTAGTTCTGACTTCTTTTGCATGTCTCCAAGAAGTGTTTTGAGTAGCTTTCCCCATAAAGTTTTTCATATTTATGATTTTTTTTTTGCTTTTAGTTTAAGGCTTTTTACTGGTTTTATGAGTACAATAACAAGAGGGGTGGTTTACATGACTTTTATTTTTTTAGGTCATTCAGGGGAGGCGAATTCTCTTACAAAACTAAAAACAAATAATGACTGGTTTGGAGCTAGTTGACCGTCGAGCTTTATTTGGAGAGGCTAGTCAGGAATTCGGTCTTGGCCAATGAAGAATTATAACTGATTTGTATACTAAAAGTTATTTTATTTTTTCCAACATTTCAGTCTAAATTTTAGGCCTTCATCAGCGCTAGTGGAGTGATGAGGACAGAGAGACACTCGCTTAACGGTAACTAAATCATCCACAATGACTACGTTGTGATGAAGGCCTGAAATGGTATATATTGGCTAAAATAAATGAACTTTCTTGTTACCAGCTCCTATGACCGAATCCCTGACTAACCTCTCCCCATAAAAACAAATAAATTTGTCATTATTTAGAAATTTGATAAGTATCACAAGTATTTTTTTTTTAATTGGTGTACTACGTTGAATTAAATTGTTTCAGGTATTATAAATTACTCTAAGGAAATATTTATCGCCGCCGTTATGTAAAATTCCATGAAAACTCCAAAGTAGAATTTATGCGAAGAAACAACCCCCTACCCCCTCCTTCTCGCAGGGTTGTGAAATGTAATATTATCGAAGTGGGGGAGAAGTGGTAAAGAGAAAAGTTTGCCTAATAAAGCTTCTAGAGCTTTTAAAAATGCAGGATCATTAGTATTTCTTCTTGACGTCCACAAGAAATATAGGCCCTCTTCATTTAGTTATTATTACTCTCTTAGTTATATTTATGCGTGGGGTGATAAAAGTGATGATAATTCTTACAACTTGCCTAGTATTGTTTACATTTTTTTTTTTATCGTTCAGTGATAACAATAAATTGATAATTGATAGTTGATGATAATCACAATATTTGATAGTTGTATAAAAAATAAGACATTATGAAGCTCCCTTAATTGAAAATAAGAAAAGAGTTATAATAAACCATAAATTAATTTTCGCTAACATTGTATAAAAATTCAATGCTAAGTTATATAACCTAATTTATTGCTAAGAAAAATATTCATTCTATGGTAAATTCAGATTAGCCATCATTCAGCATTATATATACAGTACAGAACCCTTATCTCTTTTCTCGCCTTTAGAAGTGCCCATCGCAATTTTACATGATACATTAATGTAGGCCTGTTAAAATTCAATCAAAGCCATGTAATATTTGATGCATATAAAATGAAAAATTAAATTAGTTGTGTTATATAACATATGTATAAGTATGTGAATACAATCTTCAAAATGATTATGAGTCTATTATATATAATTATAACTAGGGCTATCAAATATATTATATATAATCTCATTATAAATTGAAGTGTAAGATATAAACTATCTATTTACAAATCTTCTTTATATTTATAAATATTTATTTGGTTGTGGTGTATTATCCCACGTAAATTTTAAACAAATAATGCGAGGGATTAGAATAAAAAACTATCTGTCCCAGCTAGGACTCGAACCTGGATCTCCTACTTGCCTGGCCGGTATGCTTCCATTCCACCACTGGGACGAGCTAGATAACTTTTTAAATTCCCAACACACTAGCGAGAGCCTAACCCACGAGAAAGACGTATACATTAACTTATGCTGGAAGGAGCTGACATTGTCTAGCTATTTATCGACTCTCGTTATTTACATTTATAAATATTAATTTAGTTATGGTGTATTATCCCACGCAAATTTTAAACAAATAATGCGAGGGAATAGAATAAAATATATATCTGTCCCAGCCCGGAAAGCAGGAGATCCAGGTTCGTGTCCTGGCTGGGACAGATAGATTTTTTTATTCTATTCCCTCGTATTAATTGTTTATTAGTTTTTTTATTCAAAATCCGCTTTTTTGGAGGCACTCTCTATACGTAGATTTTCATTTTATTTACTTACAAATACCAATTTCTAATAACCATACGGCTAAGCATATTTATTTTTGTAACTGTATTTCTTTATTATCAAATTCGATTAAATTTTAATCTGGAGAGAATAATTAAATTAAAATTTAAAAATAGTTTAGAAATTAGGAGATTCCAAATGAAAACAAAAAAGTGAAATATAAATGGCTTATTCACAATCATGATGATGTGTTGCCAATCTCTCACCAATTTTAATTCACTACTAATACTATGGGAGATTTAGAGTCGTTCTAGCAGAAGGTTGGCATGAAAGTTCACTCCCGAAAATGGGAATTTATTCTTATCACATGAATTAGTATGAGTTAATTAATCCTTTAGACGAAAGCACTTTTTGGTAGTCTTAATTCAAATACTGAAATGCGTTCTAAGACCAGGGGAAGAGCTGCAGCAAGGATAAGTGAATGTGAAGTATGTTGATGTACCCGATCAGCTGTTTGTCACAAGTTTTTCCTTTACCCAACAAGTTATATTCAGCAATAGCCCCATCTTATGAATATCGATACACTATGAAATTGAGTGTTCTCCAACGAGCAGACTGCATCCTCGGCTCGTCTGGTCAGATTGATTTTGCCTATGCTGGGACAAGAGGCTCTCAAACTCCCGCGATTGGTTAAAGGCAATAGATCCTCCTATTAAAGTTATTGCTTTGTTTTCATCCGACAAATAATAAAGGAATGGAGTCTCCTCGAGATTTATGGAGTTATTGACGTTTCCCTATTTCTAATTATGGTATGTCTATAAAACGATAATAAATTTTACAGCTCCGGACAAGCAATGTTTTGATTATAAAGAAAATTCCCATCCTACATAATGTTTTGTTCTCTATCTAAATGGAACTCTTTGAAGACAGTATTTCAAATCACTAGACATTCCCTTATTCTAAGATTGTACTTCGAGTTATTTTTCAAAATTTATTTGTCAATGAAAGAAAGTGTAACCAAACACAAAGATAAGTAATTTGTTCTCTGATTTATATTGTCATGTTTCAGCCGTTTTTTTTATCAATAATAACTTTTTCGTTTAACAGTAATGAGTTTTATCTATAGATAATGATATATCATTCATTCATAAATTTTCATTATTGATGGTCATCAGATCTTAAAAAAGTCCATTGGCAGAAAAACTAATGATAATTAACAATAAATTGTGTTTCAGAGAAGATAGTTTATACTATAATATACTATTAAGTTATTTCTCAGAATAATGCAACGAATATAATATTTGATTCAATTTAATACAGTTTCTTATCCCATTTAAGTTAAAATCTTATAGAATCAATGTGTATTTAGTACAAAGTATAATTTCACTTCAAATTACTGACCTCTTAAAGTTTTAGTTGTTATCTGATGGAATGAAGTTATTGAAAGTGTGTGTGTGTGTGAAAATAAATGTATTTGAAATGAGCATGTATGTGTTAAATGTTCCTAAATAAATTGAAAACTTGAATTTCAGTTAGTATTCTATATTGTTCTCATTCAGATGACCATGGAGGCGTTGCATCCATAAAAACAGATCATTTATATTGAGATGGAGAGTTTTTGACCGCGGAGATTATTAGAAAATTTGTAGAGATTATTAGGGTAAGTTTCAGATTATTATAAAATGTGTTAGGGATTCGGTCAAAGTTGTTCTAAAAAAAAATGCAATTTTAAAAGCATAAGTATAGTTAAGTGCTGACAATTCGGACTTATTGTCACCTGGAACGAATTTGCATAAATGCAATCAGTCCCCTCTCCTCTCCACAGCAGCCCTGAAGATGGCTTACAATGTAAGCCGAAAAGTCGGCTAATAATAACAAAATACATTTTTTTTTTAAATTGTATTTTTAAAATCAACGAACAATTCCCTACTAACAAAACATTTACAGGTTATTGCGGCTGATCCGATTAAGGATTTGAGCTAATCGATTAATCACAATTAGTATTTATAAATACTCCATTGGGTAATGAATATTGTAGGGAAAGCTGGAATTACCTGGAGGCTGTGGGGCGGCTGTCGCTGGAGTGAGGCTCTTTCTCGGCGTTAAATATTAATTCTTCCCCAGTTAATTGGGTAATTAGTTAATTCAGGAGAGGGAGGTTACGCCATCCGTCAGCGGGTTATATAGGCCTGCGTCAACTGTAATCGCTAAGCCTTAACAGGAAAACCGCTCATTACTTTATGACGGCAATACATCAACTTAAGTATAAACAATTAGGCTTATACATAATTATATCCTTTATATTGCCTATTTATACATATAAGTGTTTGTTGTTCACGTAGGCTTCGTCGGTCGTCAGATGTATTTACCATTTCATCTTCCGGGTTGGACCTTCAGGGCTGAAGAAGCCATCACATGATGTGCGAAAGCTCGGCAAAAAAGAACAATTTGACTCGGTCCAACCCGGAAGATGAAATGGTAAATACATATAAGTGTTTGTCAGAATAATTCGTTATGATTTAGGCGGATATATCTGCAAAATATTTAGCAAATAAGGTAAACAAAAATTAATAAGAGACAATAAGACTAAAAAGTTAATTTTATTTTGTTGTGAAAATGAAAGTTTTAGTAAAAATAATTTTTTTGTACCAAAATTTGAGTCCTGATTTTAATATAAATTGATTTAGAATGTAGAGGTAAGTTTCAATGTATATTTTACTAATTCTTGTGATATTTAAAATAACAGATAAAACAATATATATAGTATAATACTGCTTATTAAAATTTTGTGTTACTATATGAGAAAAAATATTATTAACCCATTAATTACTAAATAATTGGTTTTACTTGTTAACTGAAGGCCAAAGTGATAATAATTTAAAAAATACACATTTCTAAACAGGATAGTAGAACACAAGTATCCAAATTTTAACATCGCCAAGCATCTATAAAATTAAGATATTTATTTCTAACGACGAAATAACCACAACTTCTATTTATTCCTTAGAGAAGTTGCCAAACAATTTTCACATCACATTCACTTTAATAAAAATAGATTTAAAAAATATTTTGTACAATTTAATGTGATTTTCAGTTTAATGATATTTTTCTACTACGCACAGAAGAACTAGCTATTTGGTTTTTTATTTAATAAAAAAAAGTCATTTAGTATCTGTCTAATCTAAGCGAATTTCCTATATTTCATTAAAGATGAATATAAATAATAGTAAACGAGGTAATTGAATTTAGAAGCTGGAAGGAACAATAGGCGTAAAAGGTTTTACTATTAAAGTTTTCTCTGGACTGGCCGTGAAGGAAAAGTGGGGGTTATATTTATAATATCAGTATGTGAGAAGCTCATTTCTTTGCTGGCATTCAAAAAGTACTTATAAGAGATGTATGGGGTAACTAGAGACTTCATGAGGGAACTTTCTTGCTTTGAAAGCATAGATTTGCTCAAAGGAAAAGAGAGGGCTGAACGAGCAAATGATTACATACACCCTTGGGCCTAATACAGATTTAACGTAGGGAGAGAGTGAGGGGGAGGAAGAAGAACGATAGAGGCAAATACGGATAGGGAGAGTGTGAGAAGAGAGAGAGAGAGAGAGAGAGAGAGAGAGAGAGAGAGAGAGTGATTGAGAGAGAGAGAGAATGTTTTTACAAGTCCTGCTTAATGTGTGCTAATCTGATCGAAATGACATAACAATTACACTTTCGTTATTTAGCGAACTTAATTAGAGGTACCGTCTTCAATAAACCCTGCTTTAATGTGTTTTTAGCAGTTTGTAATGGAATAATGTAAACAATTGCATTTATTAGCGAATCTTATTTGAGATCACTGACATTTTAACGGATTTCCTTGATTATTATATATTTATTAATAAATTACTTTAATAAAGTGTGATTTAATTTGTAGTTGTGATGTCACTTCGAGCCAATAAGTAATATATTTAATGTTTAGTGGCAAAATTTCCTTCTTATTTTTCATATACATCTTTTAACTAACGCAGTCTCTAAAATGAATCCTCCCTCTCCATTGTGCTAACAGCATTCATAAATACATAACAGAAGTCAAACCGAAACTAGAAGACAAATACATAGGCATACTCTTACTCGCTGAAGCACGACTAAACATATACACTTCCTATCAAACTGATCATCCGTCAGGACGAGCTGATGGTGGAACTGCGCTTCTTATTCGTCTTACTCACAGTGAAATACTGACTTCTCCTATAGATTCCTTTCAATCATTCTCCATATCTATCCATTCCTCGACTTCTTCAGTTAGCTTTTCTGCTGTATATTGACCTTCAACTCAGCTCAAAGAACCCTTCAATATTGCCTCTCGCACCCATCCTTAGTAAGAGCCACCTACTCTAATGCATGGTCCCGTATACTTCGGGTCCCTACTGAAAGCGATACTTAACCTTGGAATTCCTTTGAAGACTTCTGAAGAGCTGGAGGGTGCTGTACAGGAAGGCGAACTTGGAACCTACTTTTACCCGCTTGACTACAATTCCACACGAGCCCCTCCCTGATCCAATTAAAAAGTTCATAATGACTAAGAGGCAAGCACGACCCTCTGCTCATGTTGTTCCTTGTTCCAAGCGCAAAGGAATTCCTCAGATCGTAGCCTCTCAAGCTGTCTTTCGACACGAAAATATGGTGCTTTGAGAAATAAGAAATATACTGCTCACCTGTTTTGTCTCCCAACAGTGGACAAATCCCTATGGAGGGGAAGAGAGAGGGAGGAATAGATAGAGACAGGGAGGAATAGATAGAGAGAGTGAGTAATAAATATATTGAGATAGAGAGAGCGAGAAAGAGTAGTGTGCGAATAGAGTGCATGAAAGATTGAGAGGGAGAGAGGTGGAAGGACGGAGGAAAGAGGGTATGGGTCAGGTGATAGCGAATAAGAAAGAGGAGATATGAGAGGGAGGGATAGATAGATAGAATGAGTGAGTAATAAAGATATTGAGATAGAGACAGCGAGAAAGAGTAGTGTGCGAATTGAGTGCATGAGAAATTGAGAGGGAGAGAGAAGGAAGGACGGAGGAAAGAGGGTATGGGAAGGTGATAGCGAATTAGACAGGGGAGATATGAGAGAGAGGGATAGATAGAGAGAGTGAGTAATAAAGATATTGAGATAGAGAGAGCAACAAAGAGTAGTGTGCGAATAGAGTGCATGAGAGATTGAGAGGGAGCGAGAAGGAAGGATGGAGGAAAGAGGTTATGGGTCAGGTGATAGCGAATAAGAAAGAGGAGATATGAGAGGGAGGGATAAGGAATGCCGAGGAAGGAAGTATGTTGCGTAAGCTAAGAAATAATATGATATCCCACTTTGCCGATGCCGGAGTACCACACATATTTTTTGCATTGGTATCACTATCGCATTTTTTTATATTTCAGGAAAATATCCAGTTATGAAACTTGTATTGATTATTTTTAGGAATTTTTTTTTTTTCTTCAGATTCCTTAGCATACTTATATATGGTCAGGCCTGAATCAGTGGATATCTTTGAAAATGTTTAATCAAATTAAATTTAATTTAGCAAATGGAAAATTCATTGAGTCCTTGAGATTAATGTTCACTTTTAAAAGTTCTCTCTTCAACGGGTATATGATTCTCAGGAAATCAAGTGTATAATTATTAAGTTCGATCACAGCATTCAAACTTTTAGCCCTAAGATTTTATCCAGTGTAGGATTACAATGATAATCATGGTTCATATTAAGATAGTACCCCAGAATCGTATTCATGTTCTCTTATTATTCCATATCATACTATACTTATTTTTAAGTTATATAACTATATAATTTATGAAGAAGAATAGTAATTTTTATTAGAATAAAAACTGCCAAGACACTATATTTTTTATGTTTAGCTTAATTTAGAACATAATATGGCTTTTATTTAGTACATACATACAATTACCTCCTAGCTGAGATATATCTTATCTATCTTATATATATGTTGTATGTATCTTAGATATCTTTATGCCTCATTTCTGTTTGTATAGACCGACAGCAGCAAATGTTACACTTAGGCGGTATGCTAAATTTATTTATGGCCCATCTTTTGGATATTTATTGTTGAATAATCTATTTTTTTAAATTTTGTTATAAATATTGTAACTGTATTATTTTTTTTAATATTAAAATTTTTAAACTAGTTTTTTCGGTGTATCGAGACCGGTTGGCTTATGGATGAACCCATCTAGTCAGTCGCTCATAAGGAGTAGATCTACTATGGTATTTTGTCTTTATGAGATGGTGGACAGTTATGATTTTATCTTATTATATTCCGTTTAAATTTCTAAATTGGAATTATAAAGTGAAGAGTTCTATACAAGTAAATAATCTAAAGGGTTATTATTTGACAGTTGAATACGGACCGTGACAGTGAACGTATGTATTCGGCCAGAAGATGGACAATGTCCGAAAGCGCTCGCCAACGGGAGATGGTGTACAGAAACCAATGAAGACGGAGAATATAAGGTATGAGAGTTTTATACAAGTTCTTACATATGGATGGAAGTAAATAAGCAATATTTAAAATGTTTAAAGCATTGTAATTTGAAAATACTTTAATTGTAATTACATTTGGTGTTCAATGCAATTATAAATTTAATGAAAATGGAAATTAAATAAATTTAAACTAAAGAAAAACTACCTTTTTTAACATTCTAAAATTATAAATGAATTTTCAAACTTAAAATTTGCAAAAGTAATATATACTAATTTATTTTTTGTTGTCTATCATTATAATTACCATGATTTATCTCTTAAAATTGGTGTATTTATTTATTAGGTGGATTTCAGTCAATTCAGAAAGCTGAGTTTCTATTATTTTAGCGATTTTTACAATTCAAATAATCATTTCTGGCAAGTAAGGAGATTAAATTAATAACAAAAAAATTTAAAGTAAATAAAATAAAATTAAAAACTAAGTACTCATGTACTTCACAGAAAACTCATGTTGCAATGCTGGGGTGAGTGAACCCTGGAAGTTCTACTATAGGATATCACTACTGTGTAGTATTACATTAATACATAATTCTAAGATGATTTTAGTTGGGGTTCGGTCGAGGTAGATCCAAAAAAAGCAAATAATGTATTTTTTTAATGAAGGATTATCTGCCAACGTTTCGGCTTACATCCCGACCGAACCCCAACTAAAATCATCTTAGAATAATATCTACGGTCAACAAGCTCTCATTTTGATTAATACATAATGACCAACCACTAGGATTGCCTGTTGTAGTACAGGCCTTCCCTCAATCCGGGCTTAGCAACAAAAATGGAGCATGGAAGGAATTACAAAGCTGAAAGCCAAAATAGCTCTATCCATCATCTGCTAACAGAGCGATTTCACAGGTTATTCAGAGTAATAACAGTTCCAGGTTGGAGTTATTGGCGGTTTCTCTCATCGGCCGGCCCTTCTCCTACTCGTTTCTCATCCAGGTCGTATCACGTCCTGGTCACATATTTCACAGGTATTAAAGCCTTGTTAGTTGAAGCAGACTTGGCGTTCCCCGCCGGATTCCTGCTTACACTTTCTAGTCCAATCACCCAGAAATTATAAGGGACGTAATGTTCACTCCCTTGATTCATGTGTACTTTTTGACATTCTAGAAATTGAAGTTTTTTATAGTTAAAGCTAAAAATGTTCATTCATAATTGTAAAAATTTAGTGCAAACAACAATTAGGAAAACATTAGCAATGATCTTGCTAATGCATCTAAACTCTAATATAAATGAAAATGAGTGAATATATATGGCTGAAATAAATTAACTAATCAATACCATTTACCTTGTATCAAAAATTTACTCTCTCACAAAATATTTCTCTAACAATCTAAAAATGTTATTAATATTTATTATGAATTCAATTTTTCTTAAAATGTTTTAAACCAGCCTAATATTTGCTTATAGGGAGGATTAAAAATTTCATATAGTTTAAAAAATGAAGATTAAAAAAACAGTTATTCTAAAAATTTAATTTCCATTTTCATTAAAATGATGTTAAATTTGCAATAAATCTGGAGTTATTTGCAGAAATTTATTATGTAAACATAAATTTCCTTTTGTAATTTAGCCGCGAAAATAGTTTTTAAAAAAAATTTCGATAGTCTTATCCTACAAATACCCATCCGACATACCTGATTTCAACCCATAATTATATCGGTAAGTGACATGCAATAGAAAAGTAAAATACCAATTTTGGTATCTACGATTTCAAGAAAAAGTCTTCGTCCATATCTCGAAGTATTTATATTTAATTATAATATAAATTAAAATTAAATGATATATACACACACCATTATATATGATTATATATGTATCAAGATATTTGCAATTTTTTAATGTAGTCCTTCTCTAAGCACAGTTCCTCCATGTTTGATTTTAGCCAATAGCTAAAAAAAAACAGTTTAAAAAAAGAAGGCTTTCACACCGAATTTTTTTTCTATTTTTTTTTTTTTTATGTATCCGTACTCTAGACTTCGTATAGATATCTATATGTATCTGAGTGCCATGTTGAATAGCTTTATCAATGAATTGTATAGAAAACGGATTACACCCGATTGCATCAAATTGCCCAAGTGAGAGCTTTGCTTATTTTACATGTTCAGCCGATATGAAAGCAAATCACTCTGCTGAAAGGGGAATCCAATAACAGCTTATTCCATTAGGCTCTATTCTAAAATCATACGTAAGCTTTGTGACAATTTGGACGATTTGGAATCAATTAACTGTAGCCGATCGGCGCAACGCGAGTTCACTGAAGCACAGCTGGATGCATTTTGCATTAGGTCTGATTGGATTAGAGTATGCTTCATTTATGTTTTAATTATAAACTTTCCTAATATGCAGGACTATACGTGTATGAGGAGGTTATTTTAGTATATTCTCTTTAATATGATCATTTAGTGTGATCAGCTGAGGAAGCAATTTGTCAAAAAGAATATTTTGTATTCAAACTCAATACTTGCTGAGCATAATTTTCCTTTAAAAAATGTACAGACGAAAGTTATTTTGATGATATTTTTCATACAATGGGATTAATATTCATATATGAAAGCTTAATATATTGCTAAAATATATTCAGCTATTTCATTGATTATAATTTATTTGTTATTGGATAAATTTGTATATTTCAAGATTAAACATCCAAATCAATTGGATTGATTTAAGAGAAAAAAAAATATACGAAAAAACCAGTTAAAAATAAAGGAAGATATTAGCAAAATTTAGTTGATCCTATACTATTATAGTCAATTTAAGGCAGTAATAATTAACTTTACAAATGTACTTTGACTGAAAATGAATGTTTTCTGATTATAAAATTAGATAAGAAATAGATGTAAAAGAAATACATATTACCTAATGGCAATTAGATTGTGCACCAGAGATTTTAAAATGTATATATAGTGCTTATATTTACAAATAAGTAGTTTTACTTGAATAATTTATCTTGTACACTACTATTAAAAAAATGTATTACTCGTGCCTTCTGAGTTCTTCATATCTTTTAATTTAGTTTAATGATATTCCTATTAACGTCTTATCCTGGATAATTATTCATATTTGCAACAAATAAACATATGTGATTAATGATATATTTAATACTGTTTAGGAAGTAAGTAGTCTTAGCGTCGGATTGGCATTAACGTAATTTTTAGAAGAGTTAACATTTTTTGAGAGATGATAAATGGAATGTGTTTTTTTTCCCAAAAAAAATTATATAAAATAAAATAAATGAATAAAATGTCAGTTGTTAATATTCTAAAATTTTGATAAATAAAATAATATTTTTTCATTTTCTCTAA
>KZ808819.1:117535-127986 GCA_000696205.2 Oncopeltus fasciatus
AAAGACTTATTCTTTGAGTACGCCAGCTTAACCATTGTTTACTTCTCTTTTGCTGTGTGTTCAAGCTTTCCTAGTGACATGTCTCATTATGGTGTGGCTACTGGTCCCTTCCTTCATGATGCTAAGCGTCTGAATGAAAAGTATAAAAGTATGAAAATATATTTTTTTAAACGGAAAAAAATAGATCAACGTAAAAGTTAAATTATATCTACCATCGCATTCTATTGCACCATAAAATATGAGTATTATACCACAAGGATATGTTTCAAGTATAGTAACTGATGCATTGTAATTAGATATCATTATATATTATATTTTCTCCGGTATCTAATATTTAGCGTGTAACCAATATCGCTCTATTATTGGATATAAAAAAGATTTATTGAAATAAATCCCCTGGGAAGAAGTCAATTCCAGAGCGGTGGCTTTCTGGAGTCTCATAAATTTAGACCCCCCCCCTGAGGGACCAGATATTTATTATAAGAAAAATGTTTTGCCTTGCTGTTTAGTACGGTGTTCAAAGTCCTGCTTTCTTTACCGTACTCCTGAAATACGGCTCGAGATAAATGAAATATTTATTCTGGATAAGCCACTTATTTATTGGCCATATAATTAAATTTACAGCGCTAAAGTGTTTCAGAAGAGTTTTTTCTCGTTTAGAGAAATTCTAAATGGCCGTATTGTATCTTACTCACGTCATCTAATTAGGAAGATAAGTAAAAAATATTGAGCATTATAAAATATAAAAATATATTTATGTAGGTGCCGAATATGGATATTGGTTGCGCCTAAGTAAAAATCAACTCGAATGTGTTTTAATCACCGGCCAAATTCTCCGTAATCTTCCCAAGAACGCAATTGTATTCTTGACCTACATTTATAATTGCATATTCCAATCTACCCACATCCCTCTCTCTTCTCTGGAAATATTCTGATTTAATACTATTTCCCAAACATGGAAAATCACCACATAACCCCTCATCCTATCGTCCTATAAGTCTCCTTCTTACAATTTTAAAGGTTATCGAAAAAAAATACTGTTCAAATGAATGATGCTTTCCACTGAACCCTTCAATATCCTTCTAAATCATCAGTTCGGCTTCAGAAGTAAGCATTCTACTCTCCAGCAAGTGTTTCACGTCGAAGACTATATTTCCTCTTCCCTTGAGCGCAAAGAGTACTGCCCAGGAGCTTTTTTGGATATTTCCCAAGCATTTGATAGAGTCTGGCACAGTGGTCTTCTGTTTAAACTGAAATCCATACTTCCTAATAACACTTACCTTATCCTCAAGTCTTACTTATCCAACCGTTTCTTTAGGGTTCAGCAAGGATTAGATTACTCCGATTTCTACCAAGTGGAAGCGGGAGTTTTTAAAGGTAGTGTGCTTGGACCTATCCTATTTATCCTGTACACTTCTGACATCACTACCCATCCTAAAAACTACTTCTGAAAACCTACAAGGTTACCTCGAAAAAATGAAACAATGGTGTGGCAAAAGGAGAATAATAATTTATGAAGCAAAATGAGTTCAAGTTAATTTCCAACTGCGGAAGAAAGACTTCCCTGAAATTGTGAAATTTAACAATATTCCTTTACCACAATCTCCATTGACTCCATATTTATATTTATGTTTAGTAACAATTTGTTAAATAAATGGTAAATCATAAAAATTACCATTAAATTACACTGGAAATGAACATTATTTTACCATGATATTAAATAAAATCACTGACTTTGTGAAAATTGATTTCGGGATTATTAACCCGTAAATACTACCATGCTGTATGTGAGGATATTCAAGTTTAGTTCTGAATAATCGACAGTATAGAAAGTAGGTCGTTTTTCGTATAAAGTATAATATTCTTCAAAGGGTTTCATCCACTCAAAGTCAGACACAATCAGATGCACGTTGGATGTTACATTTAAGCTGATTGGCTTTCATGGAAACACCATTATTCCGGAGGCTTACTCTGCTACTACTGGTTTCCCCCACCAGCGTGACCAGCCGACAGCGGCATTCGCTCTTTCCGTCAACATTCGGCAGGATTACCCGTGCGGCTGCCTTCCTGTCTACGGGGTCCTTCCACCACTACCAAGAGTAATCCTTCATCGAAGACCGGAAGTGTGCCATTTCCCCAACAACTAAGTAGTGTCCATTGCATACGAAGTAGTCCCGATCCGCTTACAGTAGTATATCGTGATTACTATTAATTATAAATAAATATGTATCCTACTCAATCCACGCATTATCCAACATCGTTGCTTCGCTCATGGCACTGGAAAATAACCATTTTAATTTCCGAATCCCATTTCGCGTCCGGGTACATAACATTTTGTCTAGCTTTTAAAGACACCGTTTAAAACCTCAAAAACGGAAATAATCGAATGTAGAACCGTGGCTAATACCCCATACGACTACTATACTTGCCCTAACAAAAATAACTTCATAAAAATAGTATAATATGGCTCTTTTTTTAAAAGATTTGTTCTTCAAAAAGATTCTTTTTGCAAAGCGTTGGATAAGATTATCAATGGCTGAATCCGGTTGAGTTAGCGCTTATAAAAACAAATAAATAGAAATCACTAAAAAAAATGTAGAGTGAAATTTAATAATGTTAATATCGCATTGTTTTTTTTTTATTTCAGATATTCATGAAAATAATTTGAAGCAGGCCTTCTTATTTATAAAATGTATAAACTGAATTTGTTATTTAGACTTTTGGTTAAAAACTGTTCATGCATTTTTTATTGATGAATTATTGAAAAATTTGAATTAGAGGTTTAAGTTTTAAATAATCATTTTTACGAGATAGTTTCTAAAACACAATAGTTGTATTTGTATTATTTAAATAATTTATACAGTTTTTTTTTCTATATTTTTTTGAAAACCGCTTAGATATTGAAGGAAGTTCTTTAAAATTTAACCACAATGGCTGAGTATATTTTCAAACTTTCTTTTTCGGGTTTTAATTGAACTTTAAATAAATATGAATATAAGTTTCGATTATNACTTTAAATAAATATGAATATAATTTTTTATTATTTTTATTCAATAATGATAGAATTATTCAGTAATGAGATAGAAAATTAAGAGTGAACAAGGAAAATTAAAAGTAAAAATACCTAAAACATCCATTTCCAGTATTCCTCATTTATATTACAATTTTTGCATCATGTCCTTTCCCGATTTACTTTGAAAAAATCAAATAAGTCATTCAGTCTTATCTGTGTATATCATGATAAATTTACTTATGTTAGGCAGCTTCTGCATGAGAGATTTTTCTTAAGCTATCATTAGGAACAAAACTTTTTTTTATGCTATAAAGAAGTTATAAGAAAATGTACACAACAGCGGTTTAAGGAAAATTTGGAACTTAATTTTAATTTTTTTCTTAATTAATATAATATTCTTTAGAAAAGTTCATTTCTTAGATGGGATAATAAAAATATTTGAATCACCTTATCCGTGAATATTTATATAAGAATATTAATATGTATATAATAGTTGATGTTTCATATTAATTTGAATGAATTAAAATAAAAACAAGTGGTAAAATAACCACTCTGAAGCAATGAAGCAATATAAAAGCATAAAGATTGACACCCTCAATTTTCTAATTTCATTAAAAAAACAATTAATGAAATATTGACGGATAAATTATGTTTGGACAGCTATTTAAATGCATGTTTACATTTAACTCCCTTTGATTTTTAGCTTTCGTTTGTGTGTTGATTTGGCTTGAAAATTAAATATTTAGTACTTGTAAATTTTTATGCCAAGTCGTGGAAGCATGAATTATACAGATGGGTACGTATTATTATTTCAGTTATTAAAAAAAACAATTACTTTTTATAAATCTAAAAATTGATCTTACTTCTACGAGTGATAAATTTTTAAGGGTCCTAAAGAGATAAGTTAGATTTCTTACGTTAGCATAATGAGTATCAGCTCTAGAGACCATGAGTTTTCGCAATAATGAAGTCACCATTGATAATCCCTTTGCTTTAAATTAAGTGATTGGATTTGATTAAAAAATTACATGGATAAAAAAAAATGTACAAATCTTACACGTGAATTATGCGCTAAGTGGATATTAATGAGTTCGCTGCATTTCGATAATTTGTTGGCATGCTGCTTGATAAATGATTAAATTCATCATATAGTCAACCCTCATCTTTGGACTGAAATGTTATATTTATTTCCTTTGCGAGAGTGCAATTCATGGGATTCGGATCTGCTATTGAAGTCAGATGGGATTCTTCACACACTTAAATAATTACAAAGAAATCATATCTAAAAATTCCAATTTTTGAAGGTTGATGATTATAACAAGTTGCGTCTAGATTAAAAGATAAATAAATAAAAGTCATGGAAAACTTAACAAAGACGGTAACCATAGTACAATATAATCCTTATAGCTTCTATGGCGAATATCTAGTCCGATTTTTCTTACACATATTTCAAAGAGCATAATCTGTTTGAACTAATAACAGGATCCATCAAAAATTACAGAGAAATTTTACTCTTTTGTTGCAATTTTCGCCCTACGTTTTAGCAGGTGTTCCGAATAGTAAATGGCATACCTTCGTAAAAGCAGTAACGCGTTGGGGCCTTCCTGGACGAGTTGCAAGTATATTGAAGACTGTTGTTCAAATTAAAGTCTATCCTCACACGTACCCTTTACCTTATACTTTGCTCGTACCTAACCTATTCTTCAGGCTCCAGCAAGCTTCAGATTACTCTAAATATCCTCGAGTAGAAGCAGTGTTCTCGAGAACATCTTCCAGCCTGCCCATTTCCCTGCTCATTCTAATACCTTCCCTGTACAACTTTTGCGGACGGCCTTTCGTCAGATCCCGATTTCTTTACTGCCAGGGAAATCTCCAATGTCATCTTGTAGACATTCGTGGACATTTTCTGCTGCCAGTAGTGGAAAATTCAAGAAAACCAAGGAAAACGTTGTGATATCACGTTTAAACTAAAGAAGAATCAATCTCATTGCATTCAGTTGAAAAAAATGTTATATTTACATTTCATTTTCATCTGTTTATATATAATGGACAAAAACACCAATTTTGAACTAAGAAGATCAATAATAGGACACGTATTAAAATCATAAATTCTGTCAAATCTAAAAGGTTTATAAATATTAAATTTGTGGTATTTAATCCCACGTAAATTTTTAACAATATTTAGTGCAAGGGAACAGAATAAAAAATCTAACTGTCCCAGCCAGCACTCGAACCTGGATCTCCTGCTATCCGGGCCCAAGCATTTTCCATTTACGCTACCGAGACAAGTCTGATAAGTTATTAAATTCCCCGCACTATTGTCGAGAGTCCAACCTCCGAGGCCGATGAATATATCGCTTATGCTCGGAGGAGCTGACATTGTCAAGCTGTTTAAATGACTCTCGTTATTTACTTTTTAAATGTTTAATTTTATAAATATTTACAAGCAGGAGATCCAGGTTCGAGTCCTGGCTGGGACAGTTAGAATTTTTATTCTGTTCCCTTGCACTAAAAATTGCAAAAAGGTTTATTTTGCATAAACTATTCATTCTGTAACTAAAATTAGAACAAAGTATAGGATGACTGGAAGTCAACCCATAATAATGAAGATCCATAAGAAATCCTAAGTGTGGTGGGAAATAAATCCTTTCCAGAGAAGGTTTGGGTAGGTAGCTAATTGCCGATTCAAGGCACCTATACAGCGGTTTCTCCAATTTCACTATCACTCTCCCTTCTACCACTTTCTTGGGAGGTTTCCTACTGTGGGGTCATTTCTCATTCGGCATCTGAATTTAAAATGCCCGGGATGTCGGGGGGTCAGGGGGGGGCTTATCTACCCCCGAGAGATCCGCCTCGATTTGTCAGTCCCCTGTCCTCTCTTTTCAAGCTACTTGGAATAATAATCACCTCAAGACGTCTTACGAATGAGATGGCAGGCAAGAGGGTTTGCCCTATACTTCTTCTTCGTCTCCTTCTTCTTTCCCTATCTCCTTCGTACAGTTAGACGTGATAACATACATTATATCCCCACATTTAAATGGAAAACATCTTAAATTATTGGTTATTTTCCTAAGAAACATAATTAATAAATTATATATTTAGATTATTTTATTATATATTCTTTATTCAATAGCACGTTAAATTGTTCATAACCCGTAGAGGGGAGGCAGGGAGGGGGAGAGGAAGAAAGAGAGAGCGAGCGAGAGAGAGAGAGAGACAGAGGGAGAGAGAGAGAAAGGGGGGTAGATGAGATAAATACTTTATTAAATATTTTTGGTTGGGGTTCGTCTAAGGTAAATGCAAAAATAATTTTTTTCAAAAATGGGTATTTTTAAAATTATATGCCAACGTTTCGGCTTAAACTGTAAGGCCTCTTCACGGCTGTCATTAAGGCGAGAGGGAACGTCGTGTCACCAAGATCCCATTTTGAGAGAGAGAGAGAGTGTGTGAGGGTTGTAGATAGAAATATAATAATAATTTTAGTATCTCAGGGATTAAATTTTTGGTCTCTTGCAGATTGTACTGAAGAAAATATTAAAATTAAAAAAAAAAAGAAATATAAATAACCTATTCATCTTCGTTAATTCGTAACTCCGTAAAAAAAAATTTAATATGTGATAGGACACTAGTAATTTTTAATCATTATTATTAAAATATGTTTTGCTCAGGTAAATTTGTTGAGTTTTCGCACTAGATATTTGAACAAGGTAAAAAAAGTTTAATGCTTAAGAAGTAATAGAATTAATTACTTTAACCGCACAACCTACTCATATAAAATAGTTCAGTGAGACATCTCACCCTACTTGATACATAAGCCAGGAGGAATTCTCCATGAGACCAGTGGAATTACATAAACTTCCCTGGATAATATATCCTGAACGGGATGCCTTCTGAAGTGGGAGAGAGGCACAGAGCAGTTTCAACTCCACAACCATCGCCATTAGTGGTACTAACAAGCTCCAAGAGGCAGTCTTAGAACTTATGCTCCGCCAACAAGTAAATGGGACATACTCTAATTACAAAAATTAAAACATATTTTAAAATACCTTTAAATAAAATAAATAAACGAATTAATATNCTTGCTTTTATCATTAATTTTAATTTTAGTGTTTACAATCAGCTATTTGTTTTCACAAAATAATTTTTCATGACAATTTTAAATGTAGAATCACATTGTTATTTTCAAACACACCAAAAGGATTGCTTGATGTATATAGTGCGATTAAAATATCAAACAATTTTGCTTCAATTTAATGAACTATTTTGGTGATATATTTAGTTTATTTAATTGAACTAATTTAATTTAATACCAGACTACAGACAAAAATATATTCCATAGGGGGGGGGGGAGGAATTACTTCAATGTAATTTTGCCCGGTTAACAGAAGATCCAGGTTCGAGCCCTGGCTGGGACAGTTAGATTATTTATTTAATTACCTTGCAATAATTGATTTAAATTTTACCATAAAAANATATTTCTTTTTTCTTATAAACTTTATTTGCATATTTCATTCTGTTAACAATAAATAGAAACATTCTTTAATTTGATTAAAATTAATATAAAAAAAATTAATAGTGAAATACGATCAGAAGAGTAAATCAAATTTATGAATTTAAGTTTCAAGCATTAAATACAATAATTTAATTATAAAAACACTTTACTGGCAAATCATTAACCGGAGAGGTTCAATACTTGATTTTCGGTTTTAATATTTCTTATTTTTTAGAATCTTAAGTTGCATATTTCATTCTGTTAACAATAAATAGAAACATTCTTTAATTTGATTAAAATTAATATAAAAAAAATTCGATATTACGGATTTTATCGAAATCGCTGAATTAATGAAATTGTGGTTGAAGTAAGACGAGAATTAGGCTTAAAGAAAAGCAAAAGCTCAGTACAGTAGAGCCTGGATTAACTGTCTTACGTTTAACAATGTTCGTACTCCAAGAAATAAAACTTAACTTAAAATTTACTTACGGTTCTGTTTACCTTGAATAAAACATTTGAAATCTGCTTAGATTACACAGTGCTCTTGCGTAAATCAGTCTTAGTAAAAATGTATTTTTCCTTCTTCGGGCTGTGGGGTAGAATTTGATCTAAGCCTGACAAGACTAGCGCAGAGCAGGTCTTTTCCAGGCATATGAGTCAACCTTGTGCCATAGATGTTTAGATTAGTGCTTTATCTCTATATAGCCATTTTTCCTTAGCCCTGATATAATAGGGAAGAGTCGCAGCCGAAGTTAAACCAAATATAATTTACTCATATCTCAACCCATCTTTGTTGATATCAAAATGCATGGGAAATCTTTTTCAAAAGGAGAGTTTTCTGACCGTAGATATTATTCTTAGATGATTTTAGTTGGGGTTCGGTCAAGGTAGATCCAAAAAACACAAATGTAAAAAATGTATTTTTTAATGATTCCGTGACTGATGAGTCATGGAAATGTGAACTTAGGGACAGGACGTCCTCTCTCGTCTTCATGATAGGCAGCCCTAAAGATGGCTTACAATATAGGCCGAAACGTCAGCAGATAATCCTTTTAAAAAATACATTTTTTAAATTTGTGTTTTTTGGATCTACCTTCACCGAATCCCAACTAAAATCATCTAAGAATAACATCTACGGTCAAAAAACTCTCCTTTTGTAAAATAGTAAGTTATGGGGATTCGTTAAAATAATGTTATTGGAGTATATAGAATATTTAATTTAGGATATATAAATTTGTTTTTATAATAGTAAAAGTGTACGAACAATCAGAGACTATGTAATGTTTATATTGTCCTTCTTCCATAAATGTTAGATCAAATTGAATCTGTATGCGTTCCGCTTGAATGCAGTCTCTGTTTGTGAAAGGGTTCATTGTGGCTACGANAGGGGAGAGAGAGAGAGAGAGAGAGAGAGAGAGAGAGAGGGGGAGAGAGAGGGAGAGAGAGAGAGAGGGAGAGAGAGAGCTGTTTAAGAAGTGTCTCATTACATTTATCTGGTATTAATTCACTACACCTTAAAGAAAAAAAAATACAAAACAAAAAAAAAAACTATAAAAGAACTTGATAACTATTGAAAATAGTTCTATAAGCCGATCTATAATCTTTAAAAACCAGGCTATAACAAATGTTTTAAAATACAAATGTTGGGGACTTAAATCTATTCTAGTGTAATTTTCAGTACAATAAATCAACTTTTCCAGAAATTCTAAATGACCAAGAAATTCAAAAAGTAAAATAAGCTTTGATAAACAAATTTAATTTCGATTCAAATATTTAAAGGATGGAAATCAAAATATTTTAAACAAAAGTATGGTACTAAACCGTATTATTACCAGTCTAAGAAAAATATATTTTGCCTGTAAAAAATACACTGAAGGGGATATTTTATGAATTAATTAGACAAAGAGTAATACCAAAATTCACTTCTATAGCGACTTCTCAAAATTAGAACAGTATGTTTAAAACCAATTTAGTAAATCTCTGCGAGTAGTTCTCATTAAATTCCCTCTACACTAGTTCATATTTACTCCCTAAGAGGTTTATAGTTAAAGCTAACAATTAACCTTATTTACGATTCCCTAAAGGCATGCAGATGGGAAGCTTCGTCCAAATGGTCTGGAAATACAAATAAAATGGAAAAGCAGGAAGGCGGGCGAGTAGTGGCGTCGGTGGAGCCCGACGTTCAGGAATTGGGGACAAGATGATTGGAATTCCCTGAGCCCCCGCGAACCCCTCAGAGACCTCTTTGGAATTTTCGTAATGGCATTTAATTACTCTTCAGCAGGGGGGGGGGGGTGCAGATGAAATAAGAAAGTGGGGATATCTATGAGAGGGATAACGACCGTCAAATTACCCTGTCAGATTTCTTTTCGCTTGTATTTTTCTTCTTCTTCTTCATCCGCCGTCTTTAATTCAGGATGAGGAGTGAGAATATTAGGAATGAAACCCCGCCTTTTTCGAGGGCAATGGTGTGAACGGGGGAATATTCTGGTGAAAAGGGGAGAGTTCTATTCGTATAACTAATCACTTCTTCAATAGCTTTTTATTCTCTGCATCTTTATCTTTCACGAATGAGAAGTAAAATATTAAAGTCCTAAGATGATTTTAGTTGGGGTTCGGTCAAGGTAGATCCAAAAAACACAAATTTACAAAAATGTATTTTATAATAAAGGATTATCTGCCAACGTTTCGGCTTATATTGTAAGCCATCTTCAGGGCTATCATGAAGATGAGAGAGGACGTCCTGTCATGGACGTGTGAACTGCAAGTCATGGAAATGTGAACTTAGGGACAGGACGTCCTCTCTCATCTTCATGATAGCCCTGAAGATGGCTTACAATATAAGCCGAAACGTTGGCAGATAATCCTTTATTAAAAAAATACATTTTTTTATTTGTGTTTTTTTGGATCTACCTCGACCGAACCCCAACTAAAATCATCTTAGAA
>KZ808819.1:151745-162692 GCA_000696205.2 Oncopeltus fasciatus
ATATATATATATATATACATGCATAAACAAATCATCGCAAATAAACATAAGGCCCATGAAAAACTAAACACACATATATAGTTATGGTGTGAAGGTCTGTTGAAACGTTTCAAAAGTCACCTCATAGTAACAACATGGGAAGCATAAATCCCCTATGGTTGTATACGCATTTACAAGTTGGCGGCTATGATAATGATGCAGGATCGCTCCAGAGGACAGTGAACATGCAGAGCTTGAGCATGGCTCTCTCTCCGGAGCCTACGCGTCCAGGTCCAGTTTTTCCATTAACCCTCAGCCTCCCTCACAGGATTGCCCCTGACAGCACTCACCCCACTCCACCTACAGCTCAACGTTTACCCTTCCTGACACTTCTCTTTTTGTTCCTTTTTTTTATAGAGCTTTTTTTCTTTTTGTATGTGCAACCCTTTGGCACGAAATGGCAAGAATATTTTAACATATAGAGGGTAGGTACGTCAATAACAACAATTAATTCTTCCTAAGTTAGTCCTCAAATTGGGACGCTAGCCAAGGCTATGGGATCCGTATGGCCTGTTTTATGGATTCAATACAGGTCAACAGCAGATCCTGACCAACTCCATTGTTTATTAGAGTGGCCCAGTTGTTTAGAAAATGGTCCATTAATTGTATTAGTAAGCTCAAATTTTTTAGAAGAATTTCAGAGAAACTGAATATAAAATTAAAAATTTATTTGTTTTAGAGGAACTGAGTATACTCTAAATATTCCTCAGTTATACAGTTAATGAATTTTGTATTCGAATCTTCCTTGTCATGTAATCCTACAAATTTACAGATATATCCTTTAACATTAAACAAATTTGTGTTGAGTTTCAGTCAATTAAACTAAATATCTAGCTGTATTGAGACGCCATGCAGTTACAATTGTTATTTCTGGTAGTACCTTCTTTTTTACATCCAATTTTGCGTGATAACCATCCTCCCTCCTTTTTTAAAGTAATTAAATAAAAAAATTTAATAATTTTTGGAAATAAATAATTTGGTTTTTAATCGTGAAATTAATATTTGTTGAATCCCCTGTTCTAATTGATAACTTTTTCGGTATAACTCCTAAAATATTTCTTATATCAATAAACTTATCTGTGAGTCTCATTACCTTAAAAATATTTTTTTTATTCCTTACTTGATCTTTTGGCTAGTCTCCACATGCGATTGTGCTAATTCGCTCAATAATGAACTAAGTTTTTCAATTTACGTTTTTTAGTGACATGAAAATTATATTAAAAAAAAAGAATAATGATAAGTTATCAACTAAAAAATTACAATTTGCTTAATTTCGTTGTTTAACTCCTGAAACATGTCTTTCATCAAGGAAAACCTGCGTTAAACATAATTTCTCTCAGCTAAACATTACGCCCGCTATACAGGAGGAACATTTTAACGCTGGAGAAATTAGTCTGGGTTTTGGCCAGGATTTGAAAAATAAAATACTCCATATTTGTTACGTAATGGTAATGGTGATGTCTGAAGAGATCTTTTAGGGAGGTTTATGTGACCATAAGATGTGACTATCTCCGAGTATTCTAGTAACTGTTTACTCTTTCCACTTCACAAATTTATTTCTTTTTTTAGACACATTATTAGTGCTTGGAAACTCGTTCCTTATCTATGAAATTCAATTTGAATTTTTAATCTTTTAATCTAAGTAGATTTTTCATTTCACATTTAAGGTGAATTTAAATAACACAAAATGAGGAAATTTAATTTGCAAGCATGAGATAAAATCGCGCGTAAAATGTATGATCACTAAATATTGAACTAGAAAAGAGAGAGAAAATGTCTTCCAAAACATGCATTTTCAGGGGAAAATATTCAGGAATATAATTGATAGCAAATTAAATTTTCCTTATTAGGTGTAAATTTAGTTTTTCTTAAATCATATACAACGATTATTTTAGGTTTATAAAGTTTGGTCTCACTAAAAAAATTAGTTCTTTTTGAGGTTAGAATGAAAACAAAACCAAAATGTCAAAATTGATTTCTGCATTTGCGAACAGTCTACAATTCTTCCGGAGAAGATATCCTTAACAAACTCAGGCAACCAATACGCCACGAAAATGATACATTATAATAGCTCCAACCAATAAACATGCATAGTAAAACCCCTTAAAATTCATGAATTGAATTAAAAGGAAAATTAATTTAAAAAATTGAAGATGAACAAATTTAACAAAATCAACTTAGATATAAATAGATATAATTAAATAAATCGTATGAGATATATTTATATTATGGCATCCGACTTTTGCAATGAATGAACTCATATATTCTCATTAAAATCTGTCTATTTCATTTATTAACTTTTTAATTATCCATACATACATGTACACCTCTACGTACAGACGTAGAGGGAGAAGCAGGGAGCGGGAGAGAATAAGAGCGGGAGGGAAATAGAGAGAGAGAGAGAGAGAGAGAGAGAGAGAACAAGAGAGTGGGAGAGGGTGAGGGGGGATAGTTTGTTTGAAGAGGTGGCGGTTAATGAGTNAGAGAGAGAGAGAGAGAGAGAGAGAGAGAGAGAGAGAGAGAGAGAGAGAGAGAGAGAGATAAAAGAATTTCATAAAAGCAGAGGAAAATTTGAAGAGGACTTCAGGCGGATGTAATAAAATATGAAAAAATAAAGAACTAATAAAGCATTGTTATTTTAACTCATTATAAAATTATGATTAAAATTAAGATCGTTCAAAAAAATGGACAGAGCTATCAGGATAAATAAGATGTAATGCTAATGATGACAAAATTAAAATTTCATTCAAACGGCTTTTACAGTTGTCAAAATCATTTGAGGATTTTTCTGGGATTATGTCAAAATGTTTTTCCTTTCTAATTTGAACATTATGGTCGCAAGGCTTCTTAGGGGATAAATATTGATTGAAGGCGTGTTTCACGAAAAAAATATACTTAAAAAAAATAGAATTAGGAATTGAATAATTTAATCTGATTATCAGAAAATGCTCTTATTCTGTGTTTAGTCCTAAAAAAGTGAAATCAATGAAAAATAGACAAGCAACTAGTCAATAAAAAAATAAATAAACCAGTCCAAAGTCAGAAAAAACTGAATGAAAACAAGTATTGTTTTGTATAAAACACGGGAAAAGAGAAATTGTTATTTTCCTGTTAACTTACCGTTAGCTATCAACGGAATGCTAACACACAACTACCCGCCTATGATACGTATAAACAAATTTACATGGGTGCAAACATACACATTTATATGTAATCCCGTGTGTTTCAATAGATAGTAATAGATAACTTCGGGGGGAAAAATGGTAAATCTAAGTTAAGCTTTAACACTGAGAAGATGGATCACGCTGTCGATAAACGCAGAGAACAGCATAAGTTACAATATATCATTTCATTCCAAATAAATATTATATTGAGTTTTAAAAAAAATACCGATACTCCCACTTTTTTAAAAACTATTAGTTCTGAAGTTCCAGAATAGGAAGCGCTATAGCCATGAGGGTTATACACCAAGAAGGGGTGAGTACTCCCTTGGGCCTGATTATGAAAATATCAAAGATACAGCAGACGGTCAGAGGAACGTCGATAATTGTGGTAAGCGGATTACCAAATTCTCGTTCTTACATGTTCAACTATTTATTTGTACCTGTCTTCCTTTCAGTCCACAATTCTATTTGTTACTTATTCACTTTTAGCGAATTCCCCCACAGGATAGTAGGATAAATGAGTAGAAACAACTCGAATAAAATTTGTATGTCAAAGTTTGGTAAATGTATTGGAAAATAAATTAAAAAAGAAAAGTATGGATGATATCTGGAGCAAAACGTTTGTTAGTACTTCTTTTATTAGATAATTAGTGACATAAGGGAATTAAGAGTATTAGTTGAAATGGGGTGAGAAATAGGAAAGTGTCAGAAGTGTAAAGGGGAGAGAGAGAGAGAGAGAGAGAGAGAGAGAGAGAGAGAGCTATGCTAGAGGGCTGTTAGGTAGATCCTACCGTCCGGCATGCAAATGTACGCCGGGATATAGCATATAATTAGGGAGAAATATAGAGGAATTATTCAATGGAGAGTGGCGAGAGTCCGGGATATTTAATACATTTCTGTTAGGACATTCCCAAGAGGGTGCGGGAAATCAAATGTGCCTCTGCTTATTAAATATATTGGGTATTAACAGTAGAGGTCTCTGTCGTGAAATATCGCCAGGGTTAGACCGACCATACCCTAATGCTTCTAAATATTGCCTTGTACTGTCTGACTCTAACCCCTTTAGAGCATACTAATTCCCCACCATTTACTTTTCATATTCAATTACCATTTTACTCTAAAATAAATTGCAAAAGATAGCACACGACTGAGAGTTTTGTTTACTAATATCATCAAAACAGTAGCCAACACGTGTCCTCTAGTTTGTGACAGCATAACGATCTACGGAGCATAACTATCCCTTGCTTCCTACCCCCTTCTTCCAGAAATTTAACTCTAAAACCGCCCCCCTCAAGTTAGCACGAACATTTGCAAGGTCCCTGTCTCAACCAATACCTGAAATAATGGACTCTGACCCTTATAATTCGCGCGTGTGACAGACCTTATCGCCACAAAGCGACCGATAGAGCTATACCTGACGCATCCGACTAACCCACAGAATACAAACGCAGTTGAATACAGACAGTGACAGTGAACGCATGTATTCGGCCAGAAGATGGACAATGTCCGAAAGCGCTCAAAAAGCCAACAGAAGATGGTGTGCAGAAACCAATGAAGACGGACAATAGAAGGTATGATAGTTCTATATTCATTGGTGGTGGAAATAACCTTTTAGATCGTTTCCAAGGTTCTTTACCATAAGAAATCATAGACACACAGCATACAAGAAGTTACACTCTAACTGCGCCTGTTATTTGGAAACAGCAGATGAAGAAAATCTTTCAATTGAATTTAAAAAGCCAGCAATCGTTGTTACAAATCCAAGCAATAGGCTACATTTATTCAAGAACACTGAGCAATTGGCTTCATTGTTTTTAGTTACACTTGAATAAAATATAAGAAATTTGCTTTTAAAGAATATCTGGTCGGTATTATTGTAAAGCAGGGAATGTAAAACATTTAGAATAATTTACAAACACGAAATAACTTTCTAAAATAGCTTAAGTTAGGAGAAAGTGAAGTAAATAAATATTAAAGGCGCTAAGAAACTTGCAATTTGTGCTATAAATCCTAGATTGATCGTTCGTTTTCATTAATACATATTATGTTCTAAAATACAGTATTTCACGTATATTCATGACTGGCTAAAGTATTTTAAGCACTGTAGGCGTTGAATGTAAAATCAATAATATTATAGATCCGTGATCTTAACATGTGCATCTATTTTAAGTAACCAGTCTATCAGAAATACTAAATTATAAACTAACCAAATAGTAAACTCCCGCTATTGTGAGATGTTCTGGGCTATTCGGTGAGTTGGAGTACTCATTTTATTCACAATTACCGTTTTCTACATGTATGAATGTGGTATTCAGAGGGAATATAAACAAGCATTATTGTAGCTAAATAGCAGAACAATGTATTTTATATTGAGTATGTATCCATATACTATACCAATAAATAAAAGAACAGGTTCTTGGTAAGCTAGATGAAGCAGGGTAGCTTGATGCCCGCATTACAGTTATGAGTTGTACGTATAGTATACCCGAGTCCCTTCACAACACAATAGCCACCTTCATATTGAATGAATCGTTATATTAGTATGTTTATTTCAGTATTATTGTCATTTTGTTTAGTTTTTATACTAATATATATATCAATTTTACCAAAAATATTAATTTTCTCCAATCGGCCTCTGTTCTCAGTCTAATTGCCATATTCCGAGTGAAAACTTGTCTTTAAGTGCTCCAGCTTATAATCAGTAGATTTTAAATACAGCCTAGATTTCATTTCTGTGACTTATTGCACCTGCAAGTGTAAGAAATAAATATTCTAACTCAATTTTTATAAATTCCGGAAATACAAGTTTTTCTCTCTTTTTTTTTTTCAGTTAAACTTAACTATTTCCTTATTACTCTTCATCAGGGCTGATCGATATTCTTCAAGTTACATTTTTAATATTGAAGACGTAACAGAAATCCTTTCAGTAACTATCAGGTGAAGAAATTCAAAAAGATGTGAAAATGTGTGATAGTGAGAGTGATTCATCAGTGGGAAATATACTAGAAAAAACACATGTTCCGATGAAGAAGATTGTGACGAAGAAATCAAAAGGTGACGAAGAAATCAAAAGGTGACAAAGAAATCCAAAGGTGACGAAGAAAGGGAATACTATCCAGACGTGGTTAAACATGTGAGTGGTAGAGAGTTTTTCTGACCCTTTTTCAACCCTTTTGAGGAATACTTTTAAAGTATAGGTAAGCCCTTTTGGGAACTAATGCTCTTTTGCAAACCTTAGCTAAGCCGTGTGTCAGACATTAGACGGACGGTAAGCCCTCCTCAGTTTTTTTTTTTTCTTAAATAGAAATCAGATGAGTCCTTTAAGTTTCAGCAGTGCTTAATGAATTTTTTATATGAATTAGTAAGCTGAAAGATTATTCCTAAGCAAATCAAAGTATTGAAAACATATTCAATGAGAAGTATTTGATAAACGAATCTATTTTAAACAAAGAAAAGGAATCTAAAAGGTTATTTCCACCACCAATGAATATAGAACTATCATATCTTCTATTGTCCGTCTTCATTGGTTTCTCCAACCATCTCCCGTTGGCGAGCGCTTTCGGACGTTGTCCATGTTCTGGCCGAATACATACGTTCACTGTCACGGTCTGTATTCAACTGTGTTTGTATTCTGTGAGTTAGTTGTGTCAGGTAGCTCATTGTTAAACTTAAAATTATAGTTTTTACACAATTAGGTTTGTTTTTTTTTATGCAAAAGGAGAAATTGTTTATGTATTTTTCAATATAGTTTCTCTAATGTGGCGTAGATGTTTTAGTGATAAACTGAATATATTTTTTTTCCTGCAAAATACATCTGTTCGTTAGAAATCAGGAATTACTAACAAGAGAGAAAAGACAAAGCCAAATATATTTATTAAGTGACTAAATGTATATTTCCTAAAAATGAAAATATGAGTGAAGTGAAAACATATATTCACGAAAATATATTTTTTACAAGGTATTAAGTACATTACCAGTTCACAATGGTCCTACTTTAATTGCTCAGAAAGTTTCTTGGGTGTTCAATTAATTTAGTACATAGCATTGTACTTAATTAATCCTAATAACTGATTACACAGTACGCAGCAGTAGAGGGTTTATATGAAGGGAGTAACCGCTCGCCTGAACATACAACACCATCAGGCGCGAACTAGCTAGGCTTCGTGAACTTTGTGTTAGCGCGGAGGGCATCAAACGCTCCAGCCCTCCCCTAACTAAGCAGTGTTACCAAGCGGACAAGGTCTCTTATCTCGATAACATCCTCATTTGCACTTCAATGTACCAGTGTGCCAGAAACCGCAACTACACCAAGAAGCCTAAAACAAATTCCCCCATTTCATTCCAATTGCCAGTGCATATTCCGTATTAGTACTGCTGCAAGCAAGAGTTTAAACATGAGTGAAACATGTATCCTCCGAGCCGTGAAAAATTTGAAAGGTAAAAGTCAAACAAAATAGACATATAAATATTTCAATTAAAACCGGTAAATACCCACGATGACCAATTACTCAATTCAGTAGTTTGTCAAGACTTAACAAGTCAAATTCAAATTATATGTAAATAATCTAAAGGGTTATTATGACTACCAATGAATATAGAACTATCATACCTTCTATTATCCATCTTCATTAGTTTCTGCAAACAAATACATCTGTTCACTTTCACAATTCGGCCACGAGGATGGAGAATGTCCGAAAGCGCTCGCCAACAGAAGTTGGCTTGCAGAAACCAATGAAGACGGATCACAGAAGGTATGATAGTTCAAATTATATGTTTTAAAACGAAAAATTCATCAAATGTTTTATCAATATCATTGAAAATTGTTAATTTGTTATATACAATTACAGAATTATTTATTCAAATGGAGAGTTTTTTTTACCGCAGATATTATTATTAGATGTTTTTTGCTGGGGTTCGGTCAAGGTAGATACTGACTGTTTACTCATATGTACTGATTCACTATCTAGTTTAACAAAAATACAAAACCCATTTACACTCCATAACTCATGACATTTACTATAGCGTAGGAAACCTCAAAAAGCAAAATATTAAAGTCGTCTATTGCTGGATACCTGGACATTCTGGCATAGAAGAAAATATAATAGTTGACTCCCTAGCCAAAGAAGCTGTCGTAGAAAGAATTAAATATAATAGCATACCTTATATTACAATGACCTGATATCGGAATGTAAATCCCGAATAAAACAAAAGTGGTATTATGAATGGAGGAACACTTAGATATAAGATAATAAATAGAGATAACGAATTATGGGAAATAAAATTGACATTAATAAATGGAAAAGTTCAATCTGCCCTAAGCGAAGAGAGGGAGTTGTTATGACACGATTACGTGTAGGTCATACCCGTCTCACCCATGGTTATTTAATAAGCAAGGATTCTCCTCCGATCTGTACAACTTACGGTTTTATGTTAACAGTTTAAAATGGTATAACTGAATATCGGAAGAATTCCTTTGAAAGATTAGAACACAATATCCTTGCAGACTTAGCTGAAGCATTGAAAGATAATGACCGTGACTCCGTTATCAGTTTCCTAAAAGCAGCAAAGCTGTATGATATGATCTGAGGAACAGATAAGAAGGACCTGGGTGGAGGGGGTGTGTGGGCTGTGGTGGGGGCACGCGGGGAGCGGGCGGCCCTCTCTCGGCCTATTGGCTCAACCCTTCCCGGCTCAGGGGTCTGGTCGGCGGCGTCACGAGCAGATCCTCGCCAGGATCCGAAGATTTCATGCAAGAGGTCGTGGCTTGTTGCCTTTCGGCCCGTATTCCCCTTTCGTGGTCCACAAAATCTTATAGTCACATGGCATCCATGACCCGAGTGGTTGATTTGCCCCTAAAATAAGTAAAGAAAAACAAACAAGGAAGATACAAAAAATACAAGTTTTTAAAAATGTGTATTTTTTAAATTATCTGCCAACATTTCGGCTTACATTCTAAGTTATGGCGATTCTACATATATTCTATATATTGTTAAAGTTTATTTGTTTTTTTTTTATAATTCCTATGACATTGTATTTGAACAGCCCTGAAGATGGCAGACAATGTATGCCGAAACGGTAGATAATTTAAAAAAAAAATTCACATTTCATGAGATTTGTATTTTTTTTTGTATCTACCTTGACCCGAACCCCAGCAAAAAACATCTAATAATAATATCTACGGTAAAAAAACATTCTCCATTTGAATAAATAATTCTGTAAATGTATATAACAAATTAACAATTTTCAATGATGTTGATAAAACATTTGATGAATTAATTTTCGTTTTAATACATATATATCTTACATTTATATGGATATTAATTTAAAAAATCATACTCTTCTCCTTTGAGATAGATAAATAGACAGTTCATGAGGGGAGTTTGTCGACCGTAGATATTATTCTAAGATGATATTAGTTGGGGTTCGGTCAAGGTAGATCCAAAAAACACAAATTTAAAAAATGTATTTTATAATAATCTCTCATCTTCATGATAGTCCTGAAGATGGCTTACAATGTAAGCCGAAACGTTGGCAGATAATCCTTTATTAAAAAATACATTTTTTAAATTTGTGTTTTTTGGATCTACCTTGACCGAACCCCAACTAAAATCATCTTAGAATAAATGGACAGTCTTTATTTTCATTTGTATTGCTTCATAAAAGGAAATACACCATTGTTGAGATCCCTTTAACAGGGATAATACACGGTGTGAGTGTGCTGTGCCGGTATGTGTGCTGTGCGGGTATGTGTGTGCCGGAATCGGAGAAGAGTACAGAGTGGATTAGGTAACCCCCAATCCCCTGCCCCCGCCCAACCCCCACAATACCGCACCCCCTCTTCACCAGACGGACAACCATCGGCCGAGAACAACTAACCCCGTAGTCCGCGCCTCTCACCCCTCCACACAACAGTTGGCAACAACAAACTTTTGACAAGCTCTCTGCGGCGAAAACCGCAACTTTTCATTTCAAACGAAATTGCTTAACACGTTAAATTATGTTAGGGGCAGTTTGATTTGTAAGGCAGTAATTCTAACTAGAGCGCAGTTCTATCTACACCACTGTGGGGGTGGGGAGGAGGGCGGAAGAGGAACTAGTTACAAGTTCCCCCACACAACAAATTTGCTTATGCAACGTTGTTTTTGACATTATTGCAAAGTATAATCAGAACGTTGTTTGTGAACTTCTCACAGTGAGAAACACATACAATCAGCTACTTTTCTTGTAATAATTTGGTTTGGTTTAATAATCATTAAAAAAAAAAATAACAACTATCATTGGATCTACAGAGTACATACCACTACAATAACTACTGTCCTATGTGAACCCATTTACTCCGTATCCTTTACTTGACTCTAACCTCTTATTGATCCAACAGAACGGATAATGTTTGCTGAAGAAGGGTTTTCTACCCTTATAAACAATATTTGTAAGCTATTAACACGATGACCTGCACTATTAATGATAGATAAATGTTTTCAGCAAACGAAGAATACCCTGTATATCGTAGAGATACGATTACCATTACGAATTAGATGATCTTTTGAGAGCAAAACAATACAATTAGTGCAAATTACGATGATTAGTGAGATCTCTGAAGAACGAACTTGATCAACTAAAATACCTATCAGAGTGTAGTAAATATACAAAAATAAACAATTATAAAGAGTAAAATCTTCCCGAAATTTTTTTCTTTTTGTATGTTCAATATACTCTTTTTCCCATTTGTTCTTATTATATATTT
>KZ808820.1:25043-57502 GCA_000696205.2 Oncopeltus fasciatus
ATATATATATATATATATATATATAGTAGGAGGTTGGTTAGCCGTCGAATATTATGCTCCAGAAATTAGTGAGGGTATCGCCAGAATCAGAAGAATGCAGAGGGCAGAATCAAACTGCTTCAATAATAATAATACTAATAATTACCTAATAATTTAGTAGTATTTTATTCTTCTGATCCTGGCGGAAACCCTGACTAAGTTCTCCAGTATGTGTGTGTGTGTGTTTTACAAAAAAAAAAAAAAGACATGTCAATGAAAATATTTATAAATATTGTGTGTGAAGTTATTCTTTTATTACTAGATTTCCCGAAGAATGTATTTAGCATGGGTGAGAGGACCTTTTATTTTGAATGCGTTCTAAAGGCTTTAGACTGCATTACATAATAAACTACAATTTGTTTCTAGATATCCAAAGGTATGAAACCTGTATCTCACCAATGGAACAGACTCCAGGACTCTGGAAAGCGTAGGATATGACGAAATCCCTCCAGCTCTCGATCCAGACGGGCCAGGTGTCGACAATCCTCGTCTTCTCCCCGTAGAGCTGGGCGACCAGGAGAGGTCTGGTGAGCCAGTGTAGAGTTACGCAGGATCCACTGACCAAGGAGAAGGTGAAGACTGCCCAGGTCCTCTTGTAGCCTCTGCGGAGCAATTCTTCTGCTTCAAGACTCGTCGCTTCGCTCTGCAGCTCTGTCAACAACCCTCCTGATGTCCTGCATTCTTCCAATGAAGTTTTTTTTTTTTTTTCAAATAAATTATCAATCCTTCATAGATCGATACTTCATCAAGAATTCCGCTAAAGCAAGTTAGTAATTATACAAAATTATCCTTAATATGACAATTTTTAGTGCAAGGGAACAGAATAAAAAATACCGGTCCGGTAAATTGGTAAATGCACCGGCACGGATAGCAGGAGACCCAGGTTCGAGTCCTGGCTGGGACAGTTAGATTTTATATTCTGTTCCCTTGCACTAAAAAATAGTAAAATTTACAAGAATTAAATACCACAAACAAATAATATATATAGAATTAAAATTTTAAAAAATTAAATAACGAGAGTCATTTAAACAGCTTGACAATGTCAGCTCCTCCGAGCATAAGACGATATATTCGTCGGCCTCGGAGGTTAGACTCTCGACACTAGTGCGGGAAATTTAATAACTTATCAGACTGATCCCGGTAGCATAATTGGTAAATGCACCGGCCCGGATAGCAGGAGATCCAGGTCCTGGCTGGGGCAGTTAGATTTTTATTCTGCTCCCTTGAACTAAAAATTGTTAAAATTTACGTGGGATTAAATACCACCAAAAAAAATGTATATCCTTAATATATATTTCTTAATATGATGAATATATTTACAGTAATTTTATATCTACTATAATAATAACTTATAATACTATAATAACTTATAACAATAACTTATAACAGATTTCATGTAAGGAACTCAAGCAATACATATTCGTCCACGATGAAGCTACTTTTGAAAAATAGTATCTTATCTTCATCAATCACATTTAGGAGAAGTTAAAAATATTATGTAGGTTATATATTATATACAGGATATATAAATATATTTTTGTATACATATCCTGTTAAACTTTATAAATCCAAGACTATTAGAGGACAAAATTTTTAAATATATATTTGTCTATACATCCCGCAGCGTGTGTAATGTTTAATAGATGAAGTAAATTAGATTTCTTTCTTTTAGAGGTCTTTAAAAGCTGAAACCGTTCAAGTTGTATGGATGGAGGTATTGATGGAGAACAAATTTAAAAATTGTTAACCTCTCTTTATCTTTATATTGTTAGTTTTGTAAGAAAAATGTAAGAACTTATTAATTAAAAGATACATAATTTTTGAAATGTATAAAACCGAATCCTTTCCGGTCTAATCCATACTTTATATGGACGAAAGATAGGTGAGGTTTTATAGAAGCCCAAAATAGATATTTTATTTAGTTTTTATGGTTTATGAAAAAATAGTAAATTATAATCTATGTATCTAACTATATATTATAAGTAAAGTGAGTTTTATAAGTTCCATACTCCATGGAATATTTAATAAAAAATACATAGTTGGGAAGATTTTTAAAACTTAACTTAGAGGCTAGAGTGCATCTGTATCTCACTTTCTTCTCATCGGCAATGTCAAAACCACATGACTCAGGGCCTTCACTCTGTCGGACAAATTTCACAGCGTAAACTATTGGCATATTTCAGTAGAGTAACACAGATTTTCTTTTGGGAGTTCTATACTGAATCATTTATTTTAGAGAAACGTTCGAGACAAGCAAGTATCAATCGTAACTCCTTCAGGGTGCAAATAATCTAAAAGGTTATTTCCACCACCAATGAATATAGAACTGTTCTACAGAGTATCGCTGGGGTGGGGGGCTGGATGGGATATACTGGTCCAGGGGGTGGGGGCCGGAGAGTGGAACTGAGTCCCCAAGTCCAAGAAGGTGCGAGCACTCTGTGAGTGCATTTTAAAAATAAGATGTCACAAATACTCGATATGTATTATACTAATGCCATGATATAATAAAGATAACCATATTTATGCATTTAGCTCCTCTAATGTAGGATCGACAAAGAAGAGTTGAAATTTTTCAAAAGTCATGTCATGTAACCAACGTGAATAGCTTGATTTCCTTAAGAAAAATTTTCTTAAAAGACTTATCGCTTGCCATCAATCGAGTCCATTGCAGCCTTGAGGCTCTTGCGATGGATAACGATTTGGAACATCTTGAAGAAGCCTGTGGTAGCGATCCCGGACGCGAAGACTGTGAACATGTTGGTGAGGATGTCACCTTTGGCGAACTTCTCGGCACTGGCCACCACCATGGCGGACGTTAAGAGGATCGCGTGGACCAGCACGGCCAATCTGTAGCACCAGAGCGCCCTCTGCAAAGAATAAAGAAACATTGTCTAACGTTGATAATGTTGTGTCGTTAAGTTATCTGTACAAGAGTAATGAATGTTTTTTGTGAATATCTTGATTGAGACTAATAAAACTTCGAAATAATAAGGTAGGCATATGAAGATCAGACGAATATGACTACTCCTATAATTACCTTCTCTTCAGCTATAATCACATAATTGAGTTTCCATGTCAGTGTCATATTTGATTTTAAGTATCAGAACCTCATTTACAACAAATAACATTCTGTTCTCCGAGACTTCTACGGTCTGAGTCAATATTCATATTTTCTTCTTCCGGTTTCTCCACCTTCCTGACTTCTTTTGTCCGTCCTGAAGAGAAAAGCTCTGAGCATGATGAGCGAAAGCTTGGTTGTTAAAAGTAAAATGATACGGTCCAAAACGGAAGAAGTAAATATGAATAACAAACTATTTAATATTAATATTTATTCAAAATTAGCAAAGAAAATAATATTTTAAGTAGGCCGTCTTGCATGTGTGTGTGTGTGTCTTTGTAACTTGGAAATAATTAATTGTTTTATTAACACGACTCTTCAAAAAGACGTCTTAGTCCACTCCACTCCTTCTATCCACCGTAACCTACTCTACCCTATCCTCAACTACCCTGCTCTTGTGCACCCTACCTTGAATATGGGTGCCTCCTCCGCCCACCAGCCGAAGATATTCATCCAGAAGATGTGAGGCCAAGTCCAGACATCCGCTAACCTCTTCCTCTTCCATGGAAGGCACCATTCCATCCTACACAGAGAAATCATGGTTCAATTTCATTGAATGAATTTTTGTATTTATTCTGAAAATAAAGTATGAACACTTATTTTAGCAAGTAACATCTTTCTTTGTCTTCCCGCAAATATATATTTTTTCTCTTGTCAATCCAATTCAAACCCATTGCCTTATGAAGGCGATAATCTTTCTGAGAAAATGAACTATTTGAGGGAAAACAAAGGAATTAGTTTTTATAATGTTCGGCCTGAAAATGGCAGACCACAGGTAAAAGCGCTTGCCATTAGGACGTGGAAGACAGCCACTCCCGACGTATTCATATAATATTCACATGGTGAATTAGTTCGTAAAATTGATTATTTACATTCTTATTTGTAAAGAGTGTTCCAAAATGAAATCTTTAACATAAGATTATATTTACAGCATCAACATAAGCCAAAAAAAAACTGAGTGAACATAAATCTTAATTTACATTTATCCTTCCTGACCATTTTTTTGTGTGCCACGTGAAATAAATTATTTATTAGAAACGGGTATATACATTTAAATAAAACTTGTATATTAGAGATGAGTGTTACATATAAAAAATTTAAAAAATTAGAATTTCCTGCTTGTAATTATTGAAAAATGGAGGCCAGCTGATATCTTAAAATTCAATATTTTGGAAGTAATTGATTTTAATAAAAAATATTTTATAATCAATTTTCTTGTAAATGTATTGAACTAAACCATGCATAACTTCTGAAAGTCCATATCCATAATCACAGTACCGTAGTCCGACAAAAAGACATATGGATTATCTATATAAAAGATAACTTTGATAAAATGAGTATTCTATCCAATGCTGTCATATTGACATTTTGAATTAATATTTATGCTGTTTAGTTCTTTAGTGATATTCAGTTATGTGAATACATCACTGTCAATTAGTTGTATTTTAAAATGAAGAAAACCCCAGTCATTTCCAAGATAAAACTCATTATGCATTTTTAATAAATTGGACACGAGAATCACTAAAACAAAATAACCTTACATACCTAATGGAAGGTCTTGACTAGTCAGAAATAGAAATATAATAATTATAAAAATGCCTGTGACAAAAATATTTGAACAATAATAAAAATAATGCAATAAAGTAAGGTATTAAAATAAAATAAAAAATTGAAAAAATAGTACTAGTGACAAATCGTATACTTATGACGTAATAAGATGTTACACTTGAATAACCTCTATGTCTACTTACTGTCTTAGCTTGTTGAAGGACACACACCTGAGAATCCTGTCGTGATAGCGAATACAGGCCGCCAACTCCAGAGACCTCTCGTCACCAAGTCTCACCTGCCGCAGCCTCAACTTCAACACCTCCAAGTGGCTGAGGATGGTCTGCGAGAGGCAGAAGTAAACGTTGTCGAAGAGGTAGAACGAGTGTCCTACACACACGCCCAAAGAAATTGTGTCTTGGCATAGGGTACCAGCTTGAAAGGATACTGTCAGAATTCTCTCGAGAAAATATGTTGAAAATCATAATATTTATTTACTCAAACACACATAGATATCCACAAGAATGGCAAGAGGTACCTTTAGCAGATGGTTTGAAGTAAAATTCAAAAGTATCTTACATTACAAACCCTCTTAAGAGCTATCACGAAGGCGAGAAGGGAGTTGTCAAATTCATTTATGATGCTAAATAAAAAGTTCATCAACCAGGAGTAGCTTATTCCTAGCAGACATCTAGCTGGCTGGGACAGTTAGATTTCCGTTGATTAATTAAATACATATAAAAATGAATAAATAAAAGTTAAGACAGAAATGTAATTTAAAAGCCGAAGGGAGTATGACCACTAAATTGTACTCAAGACTGATCGGAAAAGGAAAGATTGGGGGGGGGGGGGGAAGGACGGACAAATAGTCGGATGGACGGATAAAGAGACGACCAAATGGATGGATGGATGGATCGATGGACTGACGGATATACGCATGGACTGATGAACGAAGGGACGGGTGGACGGTTGGACAGACGGAAGGACGGACAAATAGTCGGATGGACGGNAAGTAAAAACTGGATTTTTCTATAATTTATATTTTATAGCAATTATTAACGAAGAATATTAGACTAAATATAGACTCAAATACTGGAATACCTAAGAAAATGATAACAATAAGATAATACCTAAGGGAAATTGGCAATTAAAAAGAAATTCAGTTTTCACTTTTTTAGACAATCTTGTTTTCGAATCTTCGTACTCTCAATTTGTACATCTTGGTTTCCTTTCGCCATATCACATAATTTAGCTCTTGCTCTGGAAGAGTGGATGTTGAACTTCATTTTCCCCTCCCCTGGCATTCCATAGCAATGCAGTTACCTCAAGTGAGAGCAGACTAAGTTATATTCCTGCCTGTGATGTCCTGCAGAGAGGTCCTTTGTAACTACCCTTTTTCCACTTTAATTTCACCCTCCTGCCTGATTTAATTCCTCCCCCTACATTTTGTGTGCATCCTGGACTTCTGTCCCTTCTCCCCCTATACTCCCCCTTGAGACAAAAGCGAATTACTTCAGTTGTGATTCTCCACCTTGTCATACTATCGGTAGATTTCTTTTGAAGAAATGAAGTTATTTTTTGAAATTTCATGTTGGTCCCATAAAGCGAATTTTTTTAAAATTTCTGCAGGTCCTCGTTCCTTTTACCCTCATTTTACTCTCCGAAATAAAACTTATAATTCTTCATTAACAAATACTCACGTCCATTTTTAATAAACTGAAAAAAAACCGAAAAAAATATACCTAGTTAGCACTGAGTTTTTTCATGTCCTGTGTACCAAAAATTATAAAGAATGATTAAAATAAATAAATGACTACAAACTATGGTTCGAAAATTACTAATGCTCATTTTGTTCGACGTTTCGATTTGAATGTCAGGCCTTCTTCAGGACTAAGTGACAATAACAACGTTTTTATTTGAAAGTGGGGTCGATGGACCCCTTCTCCTTGCACAGTGATGACCATTTAATGGTTTTATTGTTGATTTTATTTTTATTTTATTATATTTTTTTCTTTTATTTTATTTATATTTTTTTATNAAACTAATATTTTCAAGTATCAAAACCATCAAATTACAAGATGTTAAGTAACAGAATGTAATAAATAAAGATTTTTTTTTTTTTTAAAATATCTGATATGAAAACACATTGATCAAATCCTACTAAAGTACAACAAGGCCCCTACTTAATAATAAACTATATGAAACTATAATAAGAATTTATGTTATAAATATAATTCGAAGAGGCCGTATTTTTGCTACTTATGTAAATAACCTCATGTTATCTTCTTCAAACACAAGACCAGACACTTAACTGCCTTCTCGCGTGAAGGACTTAAAAATCTTACTTGTCTCTTCATAATCCACCTTTTTATCACCAATTGGGAATTATCTCAAACACCATAAATTTATCAATACCTCTTATTACAGCCCTATATTGATATTATGTACCAATGAAAATTATTATTCCATTTTTCTTTTTGAAATTTCACTTATTTTTTTTTTCAACACCTTCAATTTTAAAATCTTCAGCTAGTTAATACCGTATAGAACTTATATTACGGATATGTGTAAATATGATTTTGCCAATCACTTAATAACTTTATTTCTTCAGTTTAACGATTAATTGTCATTAATGAATGAAAGGTTATAAAATGAAAGGTTATATATCAAGTTTAGTTATTATTATTGCTAATTAATATACCTAATTGATTTTTATTTTGTCTATTTTTTTTATTTACTTACATATTCACAAGTTGTCTAACTTTTCTGATAATTAAGCCGAGAGGAAAGATGGCGAACAACGCAAATTCATTCTCTATTCAGAATTGGTACAATTCAGAATGAGGAACGAATGATCATTGCAAAGAGATACTCACTAACGACCAACTCATCAAGAGAGACCTCTTTGGAGTGGGTTCAGAAGAACGACTCGAGCACCTGGAGTGAATCAACAGAAGAGCCCTAATTGGCAATATTTCCATTTGGACATGCAGAAGTAACAAGATGGAGAGCCGCTATTAGCTCACTTATTTCACAGAAGTAGAAAGCATTGGATAATTATTTACAGCTATCAAACATATAATATAATTAAAATATGTTATCATGTAATAAACAGACCATACATTATTATTGGTGATATATTATTTTATCTTAATCGTTAAAAACAGCATAGTACCCATGGACATAAAGTATAAATTTCAGCACAATATTGCATAACTCAAATTACCTAATATCTCTTACATTATAAAATATTTCAAATATAATATTATTCAAATTATTTCAATATTTAATTATTCAAAGAATTTACTAATTTTGTTATTCACAAATAAAATACAACACAAAGACATATATCAATATACAATATCTTAACATTTAAGGCTGTGGGTACGTTAAAAAATTTAAATCTAAATAAACTTTTTACGTGTCTAGTTCTTATTAGTTTGTAAACTACATTTTTGAAAAGTTGAATAACTTTGTATATCTCTTCTTTTGTCAAAGTTACCATAATATTCCTTTAAATTGTAAGTTTATGGTATTCATATGGAAGAGATGAAGAGGTTATATTTTCCATCGATTTAAAACGACTGATGACCTTACATTTAAACTAGAAATGAGACTAATAACCTATTTTTATATTTTACAAATTTATGATATTTCGTTAACGTTAATTTGCGATAAGATAAGTCTATATAAGTGAGACTCAAAAATCCTTTTGTTTATTCTCACTAAGTGTTTACTGTCAAAGTATATTAAATAATTTCATTAAATGTATATGTAGGTGAATATATTTCTTCTTTGTTTATTTATCTGGAGTTCACAATTTTAATAAATAAATACATTAAAAATTCAGTATAATTGGCCTCTTCTAGTTTTACATAGTTTAATCTAAAACTTAAATTTGTTTTCTTTCATTATAAACGTCCTGGTACATTTCTTGTCATTTTAAAACAATAATTATGTTTTGAAAGTATTTCATAAATGTTGGTATTATAAATAACCAATATTTTTGTAAAAGTTAAATGGGTTCCACCGTAATAAGAATAGATGGTCATGTTCGCCAAAATAGTTAGACATTTTCCGTTGGATTGGGAAGCAGACCTCTACTGTTAGAAAGTAAGTAAATCTTAGTCTTCATGAGTATTAGAAAAACCAATGTCTCTCGCCAACGGCCATACCACGTTGAACACACCGGTTCTCGTCCGATCACCGAAGTAAAGCAACGTCGGGCGTGGTTAGTACTTGGATGGGTGACCGCCTGGGAAAACCGCGTGCTGTTGGCATTCTTTTTTTAAAAATAATTTTAATAATTTTTTTCCTCGTGGTTTTACTTCTTTTAATTTTTTTTTTTCTGGCTGGAGGCAAAGCAAAGATCACATCCTCTTGAATTTTTTTTTCATTCCTCAGTGTGGTTGCTTTTAAATTTCCGAATGTAGGATTCGCAAAAGTACATGTGTTGGAAAAGCACTACTTGCATAGAAGCCGTAAATAGATTCTTTTTTTTTCTTAGCTGAGGTAAGTTTGTTTTAGATTTATATTTTTACATTACTTTTAATTAATAAATATTGACTTGTATTTTATAACTTGAGAATAACATTAATGTAAACATAAATTTAATTAAGCAAAACTTTTATAATAAAACTTTTATAATAAAACTTTATATTAACCTCTGCTCAATGATCAATTATAATGAATACATAAACACAGGTGCTTGTGTGTGGTTGGGTGGGTGTATATTCCTAAAAAAATTATAAATAACTAAAATAATAATAAAAAATTATGTTTAAAAAAATTGAACTAATTGTAGAACCCTCCTCCCTACAGCCCTAGATCAATTTCAGCCATTAACTATCTCATCCAACAGATTACAAAAAGAGGCTTAAATATAGACTTTTGTACGTATTGGAAGAGACGATTTCTTTGGTTTCCCCAATATCAAATTGTTGAAAATTTCCTAAAGTCGCATAATGGGAATATTTTGATCTTCCTATAAGAATTGGCTGAGGACGATAGCTTAAACCAATAAAATGGGATATTTAAAAAAAAAAAAAAAAAAAGAGTGCCAACAGCACGCGGTTTTCCCAGGCGGTCACCCATCCAAGTACTAACCACGCCCGACGTTGCTTAACTTCGGTGATCGGACGAGAACCGGTGTGTTCAACGTGGTATGGCCGTTGGCGAGTGGTCCACTCTTTTTCCGACCCATGAGATTTGGAGGGGGGGGGGGGGAAGGATGGAGTTAAAGACATTTCATATTATATTCTTTGTTTATATATAGATTTGAGGTGTAATTTGACCCAATAACCATAGAAACACATTATGCAGTTTTCCTCGTTTCTGAAAATTTTAAATGATATTTAATCTTTTGTAAAGGTATTCGTCTATTTTTGATATTGTACAACACATTTGACACTACATAGAGCGTTAAAAAAAACATATACACAAGGGTACGAACGCACACGCACAAAAATATATATTAAACAATTAATGAGAGGGAATAGATTAAAAAATCTATCTGTCCCAGCCAAAACTCGAACCTGGACCTCCTGCTTTCCGGGCCAGTTTGCTACCAACTTGCACCACCGCGACGTGCCATATAACTTATTAAATTCCTAACATACTAGGTTTGAGTCCTGGCTGGATTTTTTATTCTATTCCCTCGCAGTAATTGTTTAATATTTACGTGGGATAATGCACCATAACCAAATTAATATTTTTAATATATAGTAGGTGTTTAATCGGAGAAAATATTGGAAAAAAGCTTTCAATAAATCTCACAGGAGAATACTTCAATAGGATTAGGATTAGATCAGGTTTTAGGGCGATCAACATCATGGTTATTACGCCCTGACTGTTGGGGTTTATCTAGGGTTAAATCTGTTATCCATTCTTTTAAATGTTTTCCGTTTTTTAGTGCTTGTTTACATTACGTTATATAGTACTTGGTGTGCAATAAGTTATATTCGTACATACACAGACATACACAAATATAGATACAAAACCATTTTAAAAGCAGAAATATAAATTAGGTAACTTAAAAAGTAAATTATTAATTAAAATTGAAACAATTGATAAACAATTTTAATGTAGCAACAATTTAATACAATTAGATTTATTTAGTGAATACTACAATAAAACATAAAACAAAAACAAACAACAACAACAACTACAACAAAATACAAAAAATAAAAAATAAAAGAAAGGCATAGTTGATTTTTTTAGGGGGAGGGGGATTACATTTTTTCATATATGCCTGTTACTCTCATATATGCACATAAGTTTGGCTACATTGGATTCATGGTTTACCAGGGATGCCGACAGTTGTATTGGGAGGTTTTTACATGTAAATAGATTAGTTTAATATGGGCATTCCTCGATGAAATAATTAACGCTCATTTGAGAGCAACATTTGCTAAAAAAAAAAATAAAAAAATAAAAATAAAAAAAAATGAGGTACATATGAATAGGAATTCAGGCCCCTGATGGAGGGAGGTATGCTAACCCGTTCAACAGTTAGTTATTAGCCACTACCACGGGGAGCGCTGCAATTAGCCGAGTGTCCTCTTAAGACGCTCTGTGTTTTGTTTACGCAATTTCTTCACGCCCTACTAAAGAAGAAAAATATATTTCATGCATATAGACTGGTAAAGATGGTGAAATTATTCTCTTTTTTTTTTCAATAAAATAAATGAATTATAGATAATGGAAGTACTAGTCGTTTTATCAGGAATTTTCGTGTGACTAATATTGTTTGCGCCAACATCATTCCTTTCGATTAGATATCACCACTCAACAGGAACCTTGGCTTTTTTTTTTTTTTTTTTTTTTTTTTCAAGGAATCAGATTAAGCTGAAGATAAATTACAAATATTAGTTTCTTGAGGCGAAAATCTTGATAAATAAATAAANATGTACGGGATCTAGCGTTTATATTTTACAAAATATGTCATGAAAAAATTGTATTCATCAAAACAGGTTTTTAAAAAAAGTAATTTTAAAACATTAGACATTAAAAATGTTTACACTCATGACTCAGTCATGGAAATGTGAACTTAGGGACAGGACGTCCTCTCTCGTTTTCATGATAGACAGCCCTGAAGATGGCTTACAATATAAGCCGAAACGTTGGCAGATAACCTTTTTAAAAAAATACACTTTTTTTAAATTTGTATTTTTTTGGATCTACCTTGACCGAACCCCAACTAAAATCACCTAATATTAAGGAACATAATTTAGAATGTAATTTCGAGTGTTGAGTGGGCAAACTTATTTTTTAAATATGTTAACAAATTCAGAATTAGGCTTTTAATTGCAAAAAGTTTAATTAATTCTTTGTTGTTTCAAATCAGATGAAGGGAAGGGTGGTTGTGGTTGTGGAGAGGGGAAGAGGAAGGCTGTACTTGATAATATTGAAATCTTTGTTTTAATTTGAGTTAAGAAAAACTTTATAGAACATAAATGGGGTAAAATGTAAATTTCTAAAATGTATGTTCTATTACATTTTTACAACAAAAACTATTAAGTATTATTAATAAGATATTAACAAATATAATTACTTTGGTTGAAAGCCTTCCCCCACTACTCCTTTCCGGACCTGTCTAAAGCCACGATCACTTACTCTTAACTATGTCCATCTTTAATGAAATATGGGAAATCTGCTTAGAATTTGTAGCTCTTGCGTGACGGACTTTTTTTTTTTTTTTTTTTTTTTTCAAGGAATCAGATTAAGCTGAAGATAAATTACAAATATTAGTTTCTTGAGGCGAAAATCTTGATAAATAAATAAAATTCGTTTAGAAATCAATCGCAGTTCAACTAAAAATTCGGAAAATATTAAATTAATACTAAACTCATTTTCTAAGATTTTCTGCAGGAAATTCTAGCTATTCAGTTTGGTAAAGTTGATAGCAACATTTGAAGAAGAATTTCTACTAATCTTCACCGATCGTACTCATGCGTAGGAATGGAAGTTTTCTTCAATTTTAAGTTTAATTAAGTTTTCCTCCTTATCTAGGATTTTTCAAATTTTCAAAATCAAATATGTCTCATTGTCTATGCAACTGTTTTGTCAGTGAGGTTCCATCTTCTCTGTTATCTATACTTTTGCAAGCTGTATTATTTCTAAATATTTGCGAAGATTAACCTCTGTAGATCATTTCACAAATTTTTTTAATTTTTTTGACATTTACTATTTATGGTCTCCTCCAGTGATATTTCATCCTTAATTCTACTACAATAATAGTCAACCATTGTAGTTACTATTGTACTTACAGTATATTTTTTTCCTTTCCTTAATGAAACGCTCAACGATATATTTTTAAATAGTAAAATTAAATAAAAACGTAGTATAAATACTGATTTTAGTTGTTGTATTTAATCCTACGTTAATTTTATACAATAAATGCAAGGGAATAGAATAAAAAAAATCTTACTATTCCCTACTATTCGTCCCGGCTGAGGTAGTAAAATTTTTTATTCTATTCCCTTCTATTTATTTTATAATTTTAGTGTGGGATTAAATACCACAACAAATACAATATTTAAAAATGAAATTTACTAATGTAACTGGGATGGGTTAGCGCCTATTTCCTTCCTACACTCCTTTTTAGCGTCCAGTCTCGAGTAAGAGGTCATACCTTATACACCCTTTGCTCAATCCAGCTTGAAGTACAAATTAGTCATTTATATTTAACATATTTAATGTAACATTGGGAAATCTTACGTAATGTAAGCTGTTGTAATNAATTTATTATTTATTTAATTTTTACTAAAATTGCTTTATTTAATTTACTTATTTAAGTAAGGTAGCTGAGCGCTATCCCACTGTACCTTTCCTGAAGTCACGCCATGTCATTTATCTCATTACCCTCTTTGGCTTATAAGATAAAATTTCTCTTTCACACTTGTGTATATCTGTCCTTAGTGATTGGTAAATTGGTAATTCTCTTAGTTTACGCAGCTCCTGTGAGACGTGTGCCTCCCCATATTAAAATTTAAACGTTTAGTATTATATTGTCTAACATGAGGTGTATTTTTATGAACATTCTTCAGACTTGCGATATCGTGATATCGCGTAAATCCAGATTATAGTTGGGGTATTGTACTATCAGTAGATATTTCTTGATAATAATTTGTTCTTCCATTCTTATTGATTTATATCAATTCGTTATCATTCTTCAGTAAACAAATAGTTATTAGATTGTTTTTGATAGGTCAAAGTTTATGAGTATATTGTTTTAATGAGGTTTTAAAGGTGTAGGCAGTGTCTAGTATAAATAAAAACAATTTGTTTCTATTTCATAATTACTAGACGGTCAATTAGTAATTTTTTGAAATCTGAAAACTTTGAAGACTTACCAATACAATCGCCAGCATAAAGATTCATTTTTGTTATCTTGTCAGCTATATATTCTGTATATATATACAGAATCGGGATTCTGCGAATATTTTCGCCTTCCTTTCAAAATAATTCTAGAAGATATTTGAAGAAGGGGGAAAAGGGTGCTTCACAAGGAGGCACACTCGACCCGTAAAGGAATTTATCGTGAAGCAATCGAGATATTCACCTTGGTACCAAGAAGTTTTTAAAAAAAGATGTTATATGAAAACATCCCCCCAACTATTCACCAAGACCATGTAGGCTTGCTCGATCTCGAGAAATATTCATAGATACTTCTTGTGGCCTACCATGTCGAAAATATGTTTTTGCCGTTTTTCGCGCATCCAGTGATGGCTTCTTCAGGACCGAATGGAAAATGTCAAATTCCTTTCCATTATCCATTCAGTACTTAAGAAGCCCGGTAAAAAGGACACGTTCAAGGCCGGCAGAAGAATCGATGAATACTTAAGTGAAAACGAATACATAATACATTGAAATGTATGTGTGTGTGTGTGTGTGTGTGTGTGTGTGTGTGTGTGTGTACGTGTGTATATTTTTTACATATAGAAAGAAAATTCGTAAAATAATCTGTAATAAATGGCGGGAATCTTTTGATGGGGAGAGTGGATTTTGAGAGAGAGATGAAAGTAAAAATTTAGAAATAGCATCATGAATGAAATTTTTATAAATGTTAAATTATACAACATAAAAAATGTAATTTATTATTTATGTACTATAAGTTTTTTTTTTTAACCATCATTCAGGACGATAATTTAAAGTGTAAATGGGAGTTAGGTGGGACTTTTTTTTTTTTTAAATACAGAAACTAAATTCTCTACTGAGACTTTAAATAAAATCATTTTTGACTTGAATGGAATGAATATAATTGTCCATATATGTGGTATTATAACGTTAATGCTCTATTATATTTCTACTTAATTCTATATTAAAGAAGATATTTATAAGTGTAACTGTCAATGTTAAACTCTACCCCCGCTCTACCTTCCTGAAAACTATAACTAGGTTAAATAAATTATTTAAAAATATAACAATTAATATTGAACGCTTCTCCAACTCGTTTTTACCGAAAAAATTATACTAAAGATATTACTAACTTCGTAGATGTGTAAAAGACTTTTTTCTTTTAACCTTCTCCCACTTTTATCATTTATAATTGATGTCTATTGTTTCCCAGCTACATTTTTATAAATTGGAAGAATTACATTTATTAAATCCATAATTTCAGTTCGATGGAGTTCGCCATCCTTAAGTTTAAACTATTATCAAAGATAAATAAGTTAATCACAGCAAGAAAACGTTCTTGTCTTAGGATTATCAAGAATAACTGAAGGTTATCTTAACAGAAATATGTAGAAATGTTATTTCTGTCAAAATTATGCCTTTTAATCTAGATCTGATCATTTTACAAAAACTTGAATGAAAAAACACTTAGATCCTGACTTATTTGTTAGAATAAGTTTGAACTTAAAGCCAAAATACTGTCCTGATTTTGCAACTCCCTGTCTGTATTGTTTGTTTATTTCATACTACTAGAATTGAGTTGTTTACAGTTAGCTAGTTTGTATTGTTTACTAACTTCTCATTTTTTTTTTACGTAATTGTTTCTCTCTTTTAGCGAATATGACTATTGAGATTGTTGTTTAAGTAAATGAATTTTGAATGTGAATGAAAGTGAAAAGGGCTATTAATTTCGGAGTAGAGTAAAATTGAACAATTTTATATATATATATATATATATATAATTGCTCAATTTGGTTTTATTATTTTAAAATTACAGATGCTGGAGCACTTGAAGACACTTGAAGTACACACATATACACATGTGAAAATTTATAAAAGGCCATATTCCCATACTTTAAGCTGCTCCAATTTAGGATCGGTGAAGAACCATTGAGATCCTTCAAAATTCTTAAATACTTACACATAAGGGCCAACGTGAATAGCTTGATTTTCCTTCGGAATCTATCATTAACTGAGTTCTACAAAGTACTTGATTACCCAGTACCCAGACTACTGGATATTCAGTAGCAGAAGTAAACATTCCAAATGCAAGACTGCAAATAAATGTAAATCCCCTTCCGCGTAGTTGTCCCGTGGGATGCAGATGCCAGGAAGTGGGAGGGGAGGAATAGTCATTAAAAAGTAATGAGAGGGAACAGAATAAAAAAAATTTATCTGTCCTCGCCAGGAATCGAACCTGGATCTCCTGCAATCCGGGCCGATATATACAGTCCTTGTGGTGTAATGGTTTAGCATACCGCCCCGGATAGCAGGAGATCCAGGTCCGATTCCTGGCGAGGACAGATAGATTTTTTTATTCTGTTCCCTCTCATTAATTGTTTAAAATTTACGTGGGATAAAATTCGGCCGAATTCTACTTAGAATTGAGGGGAAATAGACTCGCGAACAATTTCGTTCTGTTTTTTTTTTAAATCAAATTTTCTCAAAATTAATCACTTAAAATTTCCCACAATTCCCTTTATTTATTTCAGCAGAGATATGTCATCTTCAGAGCCCGTGAATCTCTCAATGTGAGTATCAGGCAAAAGCTATTGTTTCAGTAAATGTTTTTTGTTGGGGTTCGGTCAAGGTTGAACCAAAAAATACAATTTAAAAAATGTGTATTTTTTAATTATCTTTTCGGCTTAAATTGTAAGCTCTCTTAAGGGCCATCAGAAAGGGGAAGTACCACCTGGATCAAATGTCTACTAAATTTTTGCTATAGTTTCAGTTATTAAAATTAAATGAAAAACATTTTTTTGGTAAACTTAGGCTTAGTAGAATACTGTTAGCATATAAGTTTAGTCTCAATTGAAAATTATAATTGCTGTGTTTGTTGTTCACTAATTTACTATTTTTTAGCAGATTATTACTTAGTAAATCAAGCTATTCTTTTAGATCCCTTGATAAGACTTTTGAAACACTTCAACATTGAATTAGAAACATAGTCCGTTAAAAGTTATTTATATATATATAGCTCCTGTGAGACGTGTGCCTCCCCATATTAAAATTTAAACGTTTAGTATTATATTGTCTAACATGAGGTGTATTTTTATGAACATTCTTCAGACTTGCGATATCGTGATATCGCGTAAATCCAGATTATAGTTGGGGTATTGTACTATCAGTAGATATTTCTTGATAATAATTTGTTCTTCCATTCTTATTGATTTATATCAATTCGTTATCATTCTTCAGTAAACAAATAGTTATTAGATTGTTTTTGATAGGTCAAAGTTTATGAGTATATTGTTTTAATGAGGTTTTAAAGGTGTAGGCAGTGTCTAGTATAAATAAAAACAATTTGTTTCTATTTCATAATTACTAGACGGTCAATTAGTAATTTTTTGAAATCTGAAAACTTTGAAGACTTACCAATACAATCGCCAGCATAAAGATTCATTTTTGTTATCTTGTCAGCTATATATTCTGTATATATATACAGAATCGGGATTCTGCGAATATTTTCGCCTTCCTTTCAAAATAATTCTAGAAGATATTTGAAGAAGGGGGAAAAGGGTGCTTCACAAGGAGGCACACTCGACCCGTAAAGGAATTTATCGTGAAGCAATCGAGATATTCACCTTGGTACCAAGAAGTTTTTAAAAAAAGATGTTATATGAAAACATCCCCCCAACTATTCACCAAGACCATGTAGGCTTGCTCGATCTCGAGAAATATTCATAGATACTTCTTGTGGCCTACCATGTCGAAAATATGTTTTTGCCGTTTTTCGCGCATCCAGTGATGGCTTCTTCAGGACCGAATGGAAAATGTCAAATTCCTTTCCATTATCCATTCAGTACTTAAGAAGCCCGGTAAAAAGGACACGTTCAAGGCCGGCAGAAGAATCGATGAATACTTAAGTGAAAACGAATACATAATACATTGAAATGTATGTGTGTGTGTGTGTGTGTGTGTGTGTGTGTGTGTGTGTGTACGTGTGTATATTTTTTACATATAGAAAGAAAATTCGTAAAATAATCTGTAATAAATGGCGGGAATCTTTTGATGGGGAGAGTGGATTTTGAGAGAGAGATGAAAGTAAAAATTTAGAAATAGCATCATGAATGAAATTTTTATAAATGTTAAATTATACAACATAAAAAATGTAATTTATTATTTATGTACTATAAGTTTTTTTTTTTAACCATCATTCAGGACGATAATTTAAAGTGTAAATGGGAGTTAGGTGGGACTTTTTTTTTTTTTAAATACAGAANTGTGTGTGTGTGTGTGTGTGTGTGTGTGTGTGTGTGTGTGTGTGTGTGTGTGTGTGTGTGTGTGTGTGTGTGTGTGTGTGTGTGTGTGTGTGTGTGTGTGTGTGTGTGTGTGTGTGTGTGTGTGTGTGTGTGTGTGTGTGTGTGTGTGTGTGTGTGTGTGTGTGTGTGTGTGTGTGTGTGTGTGTGTGTGTGTGTGTGTGTGTGTGTGTGTGTGTGTGTGTGTGTGTGTGTGTGTGTGTGTGTGTGTGTGTGTGTGTGTGTGTGTGTGTGTGTGTGTGTGTGTGTGTGTGTGTGTGTGTGTGTGTGTGTGTGTGTGTGTGTGTGTCTTAATTAAGGAAGGGAAGAAATATATATTTATTAGTATATTCGTGGTGACACCAGTACGAGGGTTATTGTTTAAAAACGAAATTATTCTTTTTTATCATATAAATCAATAAATTAATAAATAAATATGTATTTGCTTTTACTACTCCAACACATTTATATTAACTTTTCTTAAGTTATTTCTTTTCATATTACTCTTTTAATAATAATAAGAGAAGAAGAATACTCCAGGAAAACCACGGAGGAAATGATATTTGTCAGTTGGTAGCAAGGACTGAGACAGCAGGAAAAATAAGCTGATCAAACACTCCCCTAGTTTTCAGAGACACAATTACATAATACACCTCAATTCTCTTTTGTCCAGAACCACAAATCGACTCGAATATTATTCCATCTTGAGACATTAAAAATAATTTTGAAAAAGATCTTTTTTTATTCTATAATCTATATGTCTACTGATTACAAACAATTTTTTTATTATAAACTTTCATTTATTTATTGCATTCTGTTAAATAAAAAAAAATTGTAATATGATTACAATTATATTAAAAAATGCCATTCAATGTCAATCACATGAGGAGAGAAGGTGACCAATGACACCACACTAAAAAAAAAATTAGTAAAATTTTTAAAGAAATTATACATCTGAAAGTTCAAAGTTTTCAAAATCTCCCCACTAGTTTAAAACCATACGTTTACAACTTTCTAAATTAAGCGACATCTGTCACTCTATTAAGATTGGAATCATATTTTTATAATTAAATATTCAAAACAAATATTTTCTGAATTTCAATATTGCAATTTTTCGAAAATTTTGGCTCTGCGCCGACCAATTTTTCTTTCTGATGATCTTGAGGAAATAGGAATATCCCTTCCTAATCCAATCAGATGTGTTAGGCAAACACCACTGCCTATGCCTTATGAAACGAGCGTAGATTGATTTCGGCAACACAGTATCATCATCAGTACTCTCAAAGCAAGGACTGAAATTCTGAGATTAAATTAAATTCGTGGACAATCTATCAAAGCATAATCGCTGATAGGTCATACATATTCAATCAATACATCTATATTATATATATTTTCGTCTCATTTATTTTTTACTTTTAGAAGATTTTTTTTTATTACTGATGAAAGAATAGCGCAATATCACCTTCATCAGATGAAACACCTTTATCAGAATTTTCCCTGTTCTCAGCGAATTTCGCTATTCATCATTTGGTAGAAAATTATTGGACAAACCCGAAAGGATTTCCTGCTAATAAAAGGGGGGGGGAGAGAATTTGAAATTTATAATTATATTATGGCCGCCGGTACTTAAGAAAAACAATGAGTTAAAAAGTGGAATTTAAATATATATAGAATTTCATTGTAAGGTTAAATTTTTTTTAAAAATATAATATGAAATGTGTTCATCATTTTTGTTAGTAATTGTCTTATTTATTAGTTTTTAATTATGAAATAAAGCCAAATATATTTTGATAAATATTTAAAAGTTTTAAAGGTAGTTACTTATTATTTTAATACATATGATTTAATTGTATTTTGCTTAATATGTATAAAAGTAAAAAGTAACTTGGATTATCATATTTGTGACTCGTGTTATGTAATATGTTAATTTTTATGCAATTAAAAAACATTAACTGGGTGAATATCCACCCTCTATACTATTAACCAAAGTAATGATGTAAACATGTAAAATGTATGTAATATTTTACATCTGGCTCGTATTACTTTATTATATAATTTTAATTGTTTGTTTTAAACCATGTGAATAGTTTTTAATTATAAAGGGCATTCTACTATCCATCAGATGTTTCGCGTTGTAGACTACATTTCCTCTTCCCTTGAGCGAAAAGAATTCTGTCCTGGTGCATTCTTGGACGTCACTCAAGCATTTGACCGAGTATGGCATTCTGGACTATTATATAAGCTCAAGTCCATATTCCCAAGTACCATCTATCTAATCCTTAAATCTTATCTCTCTAACCGTTTCTTTAGGGTCCGGCAAGGATCAGATTACTCCGAACACTACCCTGTGAAAGCGGGTGTTCCACAGGGCAGTGTGCTTGGACCTATCCTTTTTACCCTTTACACTGCGGACATCCCCACCCATCCTAATACCCTACTGGCCCTATTTGCAGATGACAAAGCGATCCTCACTTCCCATCCTGATCCTAAAACAATATTCTACAAAACCATCTAGATGCCATTCATCACTGGTGTAGCAAATGGAGAATTAAGATAAATGAGTCCAAATGCGTACAGTTAAATTTTCAACTAAGAAAAGATTCTCCTGATAATGTTACACACAATAACATCCCTATACCTCTCTCTGATTCTGTCCGTTACTTTGGGTTCCACCTCGACTCACATCTCAACTGGAATGAACATACTAAAATCAAACAATAAGAACTCAACAGACGCCACGGACTCTTATACAGCCTTATAAATAGGCGCTCACACCTCACATTAGAAAATAAACTGACCATCTACAAGACCATAATACGACCAATCTGGACCTACGGTGCAGAACTGTGGGGTGCCGCTAAGCCTTCCAATATCCAACGAATACAATCCTTTCAGTCCCAGAATAATTGCTAACGCTCCATATTACGTGTCCAACTCTATCCTTCATCACGACTTTAATATTCCTTTTGTCAAAGACCTTATCTCCACCCTCTTCAAGCTCTTCCAATTTCATCCCAATCCATATGCCCAATCCCTGTCGTCGGACTCCAATCCTCACCGACGACTAAAACGGAGTTGGCCTCGCGACCTACTGGGCCTTAATGCCTAAACTTATTGGGAGTGGGGTCGATGGGCCCCTTCTCCTTGAACTGTGATGACCATTTATTTGTTTTATTGTTGATTTTATTTTTATTTTATTTTTTTTTATGTATATTTATTTTTTTAAAAATTTTTTATTGTATCCGTCATCAAATTACAAAATTTAAAGTATCAGGATGTAATAAATAAGGAATTTTTTTTTAATTATAAAGGGAAATAAAAACAATTTAAACGATTAAATACTAGAGAATAGAATAAAAAATCTAATTGTCCCAGCCAGGATTCGAACCTGGATCTCCTGCTAACCGGGCCGGTGCATTTTCTACTTGCGCGTTCCATTTACGCGTAAGTGGAAAACATGCTTGCCCGGATAGAAGGAGATTCAGGTTCGAGTCCTGGCTGGGACAGTTAGATTTTTTATTCTATTCTCTAGTATTTAATCGTTAAAAATATACGTGATATAATATACCACAATAAAAATAAAACAATTTAAGTTTGGCAATAATATTTTTACTAAAGAGTTAGTTGGTATTGTATTTCTGCGCTTCTAAAGATGACTATCTGAGGTTGTACGTTCTCAAGTTTAATTAATACATAAAGTGAAAGACATCTTGACAATTATTAGTTAGTAAAACAATATATTTTAAATCTATTATTATAATTTAAATTTGAGAAGCAACTTACTTTATTTATCCAGTTGCAAAATGTCTGCGATCTCTAAGGGCTCCTGCCAGATTGGGCTATCCACTTTCGAAATCATCCCCTTTCAGGAATATGAAATAAGGGCTGTTTGTTAGAAGGCACTTCTAAACAATTCAGGAACACATCGGTGAATCTTTAATTTTGAGCTTTAATGTCAATATTTGCTGGTATTAAGAAAATCACTCTGGCATTACGGTGGCGGAGGGGGGAGGGAGGGAGAATATACCTCTGTGGCAAGGGGGTGGGGGGTCATGAAAAATTTAACAACTCCTTAAACTTGGGCGAATTAATTCGGCTAAAGCAAGCATTTGTCGTACTCCCTATGAGAGAGCTTTTGTAATTTCCTTGCCATCTCCTGAATAATGTGAGGTTTCCTAGACCTTCTGTAAGTCTTACAGTGACTCTAACGCAAACATGGACTGAATACTAATACACTTTCAAGGGTAGCATTTGTGTCGGTAGGTAAATGTATTTATCTGTAAACAAAGCTTTATCAGCCACATATCTTCTACACAAGTAATTATAACGCCATTTTATTTTATTTTCTTTATTATTTAATTTAATACAAAAACTATGAAAACTCACATTGAAAACAAAAAAAAAAAAAAAACTGTCACGCACGAGCAGTGTAAATTAAGTCGATTTCAGAAACGCGGTGAGAGTGAGAGACAAGACCACTAAGACTGACTCAATATTTATAGTTACACTCAAAAATATATCATTTTAGAAAAGTATAACTATATTATATAACATAATTTTAGAAGAATAATTTGAAAATAATTTCATTCTACGAATTTATACAATTTTATTGACAATTCCTCTTTCTAGAAAGAAATACTTTGCTCTCAACAGGAAAAATAAAGGTCCTTTATCATAATGAAGGTTTGACAATGAGATGTTAAGGTAACAATTTATTTTTCAAATTTATTGTCGATTTTCAAGTAAGTATTTCTCTTTTACTCTTTAGACTGAGACTCCTCCCACTTTTCTAAAACTTTCTAGAAGTTAAGAACTTATCTGGGGATTAGCAAAGTTTTGTAAATTTAAAGTGTTTCTTTTTATTTTTTCACTTCCAAAGAAATATTCACCTTCGAGTCACAGCCTTATTACAGAATACACTGGGGAGCACATTTTTGTTGAGTTAGATCTGACACTGTTTTTTCACTAATTCCTTACGTCTGAATCTGAGAATAACCTCAGATTTTGTCTATCACATCAACTTTTTAAACTATAGGATATCCTTAGAAATCATAAAAAAATCATGCATTTAAAAGAACATGAAGTAAAAACGTACCAAATATACAGTTTACAAAACATTTAATGTGAGTTAAATCGAGTTCATACATATAAAATTGTTTAGTAATAAACTGTACTTAAAAATTAAGATAAAAATTTGCGTTTGTAGCTTTTTCTGGAGTGTTTAGCTTGTGTACATTCGCGCTTGATGCTCCAACAATAGTCAGCCATCATATGTACGTCCCATCTACCTTGATACCTTGCTTCCTTCAAAGGAGTTGCTTTTATCTGCACCATATCCGTGTTCCCCTTCTTCCAAAGAGGGAAATTCATTGAAAACTGGCACGGGGACTTCGGCTGAATGTGGTACTGGGCGTATAGCTGACGGTAAATTAGGATACTCAATTTTACATTTGCTTTTCTTGTTATATCCCGATGTTTTCACTATACAAAAGTAACAATCACTTAAATGATCTTTGGGCTCGCGCCAAATCATAGGTATACCAAATGGAAGCTTAGCACGTGTTCCCTTGGTCCACATCCGTAAACCCTCAATACACTGTTTATGAGGTGCCCATGCTTTATCTTGATCACCAATTTTCACTTTAAAATAGGCAAAATATGCTTGTCTGACAAATGTACTTATGTTTGTCCTTTGACTGGGAATGGTAAAACTGCCACTTATATAACAAAACAAATCGGGGCTATTTTCGCACTTTCGACGTGTAGGAGCAGAGGTAGCCACAAGGTAACGTTTCAGTTCAAACATACTTTGTAGTTCTGTATACTTACTAAATACTGCTTACCGACACACAATATGTATATTTATATGTGTGTAGATATATATGCGTGTGTGTGTGTGTGTTAATATGTACTTAAATAAACAAAACACTCATATATGTGAGCATATATACATATATTTGTGTATAAACACACACACACACTCACACACACACACACACACACACACACACACACACACACACACACACACACACACACACACACACACACACAAACACCAATCTGTCTCAAATTCACTTGTTTTTGTCTGTCAACGCTCTGTTGGCCTCGTTTTCATTCTTTTTTTTGTGTGTGTGTGTGTGTGTGTGTGTGTTTTTTAATGAAATTCGGCATGCAGTTGTTAAATAGAAAATTGAAGGCTGAGTTCATAATTGTACCAAATTGGGCGACTAGTTTATGGGGACGAGGTTATCTAAAGTACCAAGTCGAATAAAAAACGGGTTTTTTTTTAAGGGGCATAATTTATTTATAAATTTATAAACTGAACTAAGTAAGATATAATCTTATAGAGGAGAGTAAGAGTCCAATTAATCTTGAAAGCCAAGTAATGATGGAATAACTAATGTAGCTGAAGCTTCGCAGACCAAAATTTTATTAAATTTGTTATTTTTTTATATTTATTTATTAAATTTCACACTTATTCTGACTCTATAATGACAGTAATGATAACAAAGATATTCGATTTGATCACTCTGTGAGTTACCCCTTTTGGGTATTTATTCCATCTCTACTAATAACAAATCCGGGCCAAAAATCAGCAAAAGGAAGATGAAAAAATGCATTTTATCTGATACTTAAAATGTAGTCTCAATTCTACATTCCTGAATATCTTAGAATACTTTAAATAATTAAATAAATTATATTATACATAAAAAAATGGTTTATACATTTTTTTGTATCCCTAATTGTAACAAAGACATTACGATTTGAAAACGTGACCATTCTGCAAACACCTCCCGTCTACTTTGACCGTTTTCAGCTACAAAATAAATACACTTAACGGATTGTGAATTGTATTTACCATTTTATTTTCACTTGATGTAATTATGACGATTAACATAAAACGCCTGAGTACTCTTTCAGACTGAATTAATCATTTGTGAATTGAATCTTCCGGTAGAATTTTTATTTGAATTTAATTTACGTGAGTAAGGAGAAAAGGTTCCGAAGAGGGGAGGGGTGGAATCGACTATGCAAATTTCTTCTTTTGTTTAAAGATCGACAGGCTTTAGTTTTCTTTCCTTTTTTTTTTTTTTTTTTTTTCTAGTGTAACTCCTTTAATCTTACTCCTACTCGAGAAGTGATGTCAATACGACCAAGAGGGGAAATGACTGTGGGGTCTGATTTATTTTTCTGCATACATTCCTAAATATCTGTGCAGCACCTAAATATTAAACAAAGAATGAAAACAATACAATGTGACATTTTAGACCGATTGTACCCTACAAATTCCTCATTAAGGGTTGAGAGATTGACTCTCCCACAGAATTCCAATGTTGTGTTCTACCTCGTTGGAATGGCTGTGGGTCAGAGAGAGAGGATTGCCCAATTGGCCCAGTTATGGGGCCGTAAACGGGGACAAACAACTCTCGCGACTGGCGAGTCAGCCTTCGAGAGGCTTCTAGTCACACTTCGAGTGCACTCGACTGGGACAGCACACCTGATTGCGCAACAGATAGCAGTTTCGACACCGCCATTCCTCCTGCACCCCAGCACCATCTACCTTTCACGTACCGAAGGATAAAGAACAACCAATTTACCGTAGATAAGTGATAAGCACATCAGGTGCTTATGTCATAACTCCATACATAATAGTGAAGTAATAAATACTGCAATACATTTACATTACTGCTCATTTACAATGTAAACTTTACTTCTCTAGTTGTAGTAACAAATCTTAAGTATCAACTTTTAATTTACCTATTAATTTATTAGTGTTGTGTTTTATGATCAGTTACATTTTTTTTTAAATTAATACATCAATATTTATTACATTCTATTATTAAAAACATCTTGTAATTTGATGACATAGAGAAATTACAATAGCAAAAAAACAAATAAATTACAATAGAAAAATAACAATGAAATATATAAGTGAAGATCACTGTGCAGGGAGAAGGGGCTATCGAACCCACTCCTAACATTTTATTTGCGATATTATTGTTGTATTATATTCAAATGCATATGTTATGTCTATTATTCTTATTTTACACTTTTAGTAAAATAATATGGTGCTAATGATAGTGATGTACAATATATTAATTACATAATTATGTGACTCAAACGAATTCTAATGTACATTTAGATTTATAAAATAAATTACATTACAAAACATTTATTCTGTTTAAAACATTTCATTAAGTAAAGAAATAAAATGCACTTCAAATTTGAATACTTTTTTTTTTTTATATCGTGAAGAATGTATACAATATAAATTAGGCAAAATAAGTATTAATCAAATAATAAACATTTCCGTTGAGAAACTATAGCTTAGATGATATGACTTTTTACAGATTTGTTATTTCCATATATGACCTATAATAAATTCCTGATAAATTGTTATAGTATACAATTTTTGTTTTTTTTATTGAACTTAATTGTATAATATTATTTATAGCTATTTTAGTATTATAGTTCGTTTTGTCTGAGATATTTATAAAATTATGCATTTGAACCTAAAATATAGTATACATTAGCCTAAAAGATAGTATAGTAAACGTAAAAGATAGTTTAAACTACACCCATTTCAAAAATATTAATTACCTTATTATCCATTCGCTTAAAGAAATCTGCTAACAATTTTAAAGTAAGGGCTAAAAGGTTCACCCTTTACGAAAATGTATTATGAAAAATGTTATTTTAGTGAAGAAAATCAAGCTGTTCACGTAGGTACAATGGTTTATTTTATTTTTTATATATTATTTACAAATCATACTTAAAAGCGGTTAAAATATAGCCCGTTCAAAACTTCATACCTATAAATGTATTATTTACTTCTGCTTGTTCTCTAAAGCAATATTTAAATAAATAAATCACATTCAATTTTTACTGTTTCCTTTACTAAGAATGACTTAGATAATACATGAAATCAGTAAAGAAAAGAGAGTTTAGAGAGGGACCAAGTTAAAAAATATAATTTCTTCGTTAGTGTTATTATTTTTCCTAAATTTAATTTGAAATAATTATGTGTAACTATATATNTTTTGAATACGTTAAATAAATTACTTTTTTTAAAGTATATAAATCATTTGAGTTTTTGACATAAAACAAAAAACTTAAAACCTTAATTATATATAAGAAATAGAAGTAATAGATGGAAGATATTGGTAATAGTAGTAATAATTTTTATAAGAACAAATTTATTTTTTTAATTAACAAATTTATATTGATACTCTCAATTGAAGAGTAAGAAACTTAAACTTTTTTTAAAGTATATAAATCATTTGAGTTTTTGACATAAAACAAAAAACTTAAAACCTTAATTATATATAAGAAATAGAAGTAATAGATGGAAGATATTGGTAATAGTAGTAATAATTTTTATAAGAACAAATTTATTTTTTTAATTAACAAATTTATATTGATACTCTCAATTGAAGAGTAAGAAACTTAAATTATTTTAAAAGGAGAGTTTGTTGACCGTAGATATTATTCTAAGATGATTTTAGTTGGGGTTCGGTCAAGGTAGATCCAAAAAAACACAAATTTAACAAATTATTATATTTTAAATTTGTGTTTTAATTTAATTTACATTAAATAACAGAATTACTGCTTCAATCCCACCTTACTTTGAAGTTAGATAAGTTATAGTTAAATAATCTAAAAGGTTATTTTCACTACCAATGAATATAGAACTATCATACCTTCTATTATCCGTCTTCATTGGTTTCTGCAAACCATCTTCTGTTTGCGAGCGCAGTCGGACATTGTCCATCTTCTTGGCCGAATACATGTGTTCACTGTCTATGCAGTTGAATTCAGACAGTGACAGTGAACACATGTATTCGGCCAAAAAGATGGACAGTGTCCGAAAGCGCTCGCCAACAGAAGATGGTTTGCAGAAACCAATGAAGACGGATAATAGAAGGTATGATAAGTTATATTTGTTTACTTAGTTTCCCTTCCAAAGGAATACAAAAAGCCATCAAGACTTTTATAAGTGGAAAAATATTTTATTATTGAACTAACTATTATAAATATTAATATAAGCTGATATTATTATCAAATATTTTTCAAATGTGTAAAAAATTATTTTTAACCCTTTGAAGATGCAAACAGGGTACTTGGGGAAATGAAAATTGTAAAAATTAGGGCCAAAACAATACAAATTTATAAAACTCAATAGATGTAATTTTCTAACCAGTTATTCTACAAAAAGTTTTCAAAATACGCATATAATGAAGATATTTTCTAGTTTAGCTAGGAAAGTTGTCTCCCCCACCCCACTCGCGGTCAGTCTAAATCAGCCTCAGCGACATTAACTTACCCTTCATTGTCTTTTCCAGCTTTCAGGATAAAGTTATTTATTTACTCTTATTTGTACACATCTTTAATGGGACATGAATGACATCTGCTTAGTTTACGAAACTTCTACTTGAAGGACTTTTAGTATCGTTAAATTAAATAATTTATGTAAAATGTAGTTCTTAATACATTTTTGCTAAGGACACATAATAAGGAAGATATTTTGGAATGCAGAAAAAAACATAAAATTTTTTTTTGGTATAAATAAAAAATATATATAATATGGTTCCACTTCAGGTGATCATCTATACAAATGGGAGGTTCCAAAAAAAATACATTTTTTAAACGATTAAAAGTTAGGAAATAGAATAAAAAATCTAACTGTCCCAGCCGGGGCTCGAAACTGGATCTCCTGCTATCCGGGGATGTGAATATATATAAGTAAGTTACTTATTAAATTCCCTACACACTAGAGAGAGTCTTATCTCCGAGAAAGACGAATACTTCGTCTTATGCTCGAAGGAGCATTTAATTTAATAAGTTATCTAGCTCTCCCGGTGGCGTAAATGGAAAACGCGCTTGCCCGGATAATAGGAGATTCAGGTTCGAGCCCTGGCTGATACAGTTAGATTTTTTATTCTATTCCCTAGATTTAATCGTTTAAAATTTACGTGAGATAATATACCACAATAAAAATAAAATAAAAATCATTTTTCCTTTGCGCAAACACTATAACTCAATATTAATGCTATAAATTCTTGAGTCCTGTAGACATTCATAACTTGATCAAAAGGAGAGTTTTTTTGACTTTTAATATTATTATTAGATGATTTTAGTTGGGGTTCGGTCAAGGTAGATCCAAAAAATAATACAAATTTTTAAAAAAATTTTAAATTTTCTTTGAAGGATTATCTGCCAACGTTTTGGCTTACATTGTAAGCCATCTTCAGGGCTATCATGAAGACGAGAGGGAACGTCCTGTAATAATCTAATAATTCATAACTTGATTTTTTTTTTCTCGTACTTGTAGGGAAAAACTTCGGCCATACTGGGCCTACTTCGAAATCTACCACTTGTTGGAGGAATATCGATTAGGTAGGAGATAGCCCGCCAAAATTCCACAAAACCTCTGCAAGGATTCCGGCCTCTTATACAGCCTACAAGAATCTCTAACGTCAATATTGATTTTTTGGCTTCAAGGTGATCTTGTACGGCCAAAGATAAATGGGAATCTGTTCTGTGCCATCATCTACGTACGCATGCAGCATGGGTTCAAGTGTGGGGGGGGGGGGAATACAGCCAGTAGATAACCGCTTTATAACAAGGACAGATTTTTATAAGATGGTTAGAATGGGATGGTATATTTTATTTTTGTTAAATGGAACTGAACAGATTTTATTTCTTGATGAACCCCTGTCCAGCATAGGACATGAACCGGAAATTGAGGAACTTGGCGACTTCAAGAATACAGTTTACGTACCTCCAACTAGGATTGTCTATTTATTCTTGAGGAGAAAGTGCCTTCCAAAGCTGATAGATTCACCCCCTGATATAGCGCCGAGTTCCACGGCTCAATCAAGGGATTTCACCATATATCTCCATTTTGGCCATCATCGTATCTTTCTCTCTTGGACAAGGATCTTCCTGCATCCTTATAAAGCTACCCCTTTCCTTGAAAGGATATCCAAGCCATTCCTTTAGCGTTCTTGTGCAATGGCTAGCTGGTCGTGTAACATCTTATAGGAATGTCCTCTACAATCAATTGTTCCTAATATTTCTGCGATTAACACAATGCCTTATTGATTACAAAAGTTTATCAATAACCTCAGTTAAAAGTTAAGTCAGTTTTTTCTTCCCCTATCGTAAATATCTTTGAGTCACAACTCCTTCATCAGAAAATGCTAATTCCTCTACTCGGTAATCCTATTTCCTTCCTATGTGATTCCCCACCAGAAAGAATGTATTTCTACGGGTAGTTTAGTGTTGAGTGTGGTGATGAAAACAAGGGTATTCTCGGAGATCGAGTGCTCTGTTAATTTACTATATGTAGGTGAGCTGATAAGATAAGTTGGAAGTGTCCGTTCGCCAATCAGTGTCCACAGGAAGCCCCAAGCCTGCAGACATGGTGAGTACACTTCATCAACAACATCTGATATCGGCTTGACTACCTAGAATGTAGTTCCATAAGCAGGAATTTCTTTTTCTTTTTTTTTTATTGCTTTCTAAATAAAACTTGCTCTTGAATTTTAGAAAATATGTTTGAAACTTTTATACTGAAATTTATAAAGTATAATTGAGGAAATCAGCAGAAATCGAACTCAAATAAAAAATATTCATATTTATAATCACGTATTCAAGAAACCAACCATGTGCATGAATTGATTACCCATTTATACGATAACACTGGGGAACACATTTTTTGTTGAGTTAGATCTGACACTGTTTTTTCACTAATTCTTGGCGTATGAATCTGAGAATAACATCAGATTTTGTTTATCACGACAACTTTTTAAACTACAGGTTATCCTCAGAAATCATAAAAAATCAAGCATTTAAAAAAACATAAACTAAAACCGTACCAAATATACAAACATTTAATGTGAGTTAAATCGAGTTCCTACATATAAAATTATTTAATTCATGAACAGTACTTAAAAATTAAGATAAAAATTTGCATTTGTAGCTTATTCTGGAGTGTTTAGTTTGTGTACATTCGCGCTTGATGCTTCAACAATAGTCAGTCATCATATGTACGTCCCATCTACCTTGATACCTTGCTTCATGCCCCTCAAATCTTGATGGAAACACTCAACCTGCTCATCACTCACTGCACCAAGATTGTCCGGGAAATTAGCAAGGTAGCTGTGTAAAAAATGCAATTTAATGCTCATGTTGCAACATGGCTTTTGGAGTAATTCAATGCTCGTGTATTTCCAAAAAGTCTTTAACAATGTTTTTGAATGCCATATCCGTATTCCCCTTCTTCCAAAGAGGGAAATTCATTGAAAACTGGCACGGGGACTTTGGCTGAATGCGGTACTGAACGTATAGCTGACGGTAAACTAGGATACTCTATTTTACATTTGTTTTTCTTGTTATATCCCGATGTTTTCACTATACAAAAGTAACAATCACTTGAATGATCTTTGGACTCTCGGCAAATCATAGGCATACCAAATGGAAGCTTAGCACGTGTTCCCTTGGTCCACATCCGTAAACCCTCAACACACTGTTTTCACACTTTATGAGGTGCCCATGCTTTATCTTGATCACCAAGTTTCACTTTAAAATACGCAAAATATGCTTGTCTGACAATTACTGATGTTTGTCTCTTGACTGGGAATGGTAAAACTGTCACATATATATCACAAAACAAATCGGGGCTGTTTTCGCACTTTCGACATGTAGGAGCAGAGGTAGCCATAAGGAAACGTTTCACTTCAAACACACTATGTAGTTCTGTACACTTCCGTAACGAAATACTGAATACTGCCTCCCGACACACAACGTTTCATCAAAGCCTAGACCAGACGTAACTAAACAGGCAGGTCTAGACCAGCATGCACCCCACCCACATAGAAACCGAACGTGACTAAAAACAGTTTTGGAACCAGCATGCCTAATTCTATAGACAACAGCTAAAATATCTAACTCAACAGAAATTGAGTCTCAAATTGTTCCCCAGTGTATTGTATGCACCTTAAATTTTGCTGTATCTACATGCCAACTGAAATTTTCTATCATTTTCAATATTATCAACTAAGCAGATATATATATATATATATATATATATATATATATACACACATCGAATC
>KZ808820.1:111119-131802 GCA_000696205.2 Oncopeltus fasciatus
TATATATATATATATAGTGCCTTTAGTCTCAGGTTTTCTGGGACTATTAACTCGGTCCTGGGGGCACCAATGTCACCTTCTCTGAGCCCACCTAGATAAATCTCAGCAGGCGGGTCCTGGCCAGGGGTTGGTAACTTTGCAGGTCCTGCAATGGTTAAGTTCTACTGGGAATCAAATGCTGAGAAGTATAGCCCGGCAACCCTTCCATCTGAGGGGTTTTAAATATTCAGACAGCCTGTTGTCCTGAGGATATGGGGCCCCAAGGGTTTGGGTCAATTACCCACCTGGATCACAGTGAATTGAAAGCAGCCTCGGAATCGGAATGGTCAGAAGCAGCTACTCTTAGAGGCACACAGGAGACAGCGAAAGAAGAATAAGTACAAGTATAAAAAGTATTTTTGAATGATAATATTTAGTTCAAAATAATGCAACTAAACATAGATTGATAGAAGTAAATTTTAGGAGTTGCACAGCAAAATTGAACAATTAGGAGTAGGGATTTACCTGAACTATAAATTTTAATTTTATAGTCAAAAATCCATAATCAGTTGTTGATCATAATAAAACTGCATAAAACTTTTAAATTAAATTTAAAAAAAAAAAAAAAAAAAAAAAAGCTGAGGAGCAAATTGAACAAATAGCAATAGAGGATTAGCTGAAAGGTCAAGTGTGAATAAAAGTTAATTTTTTAAGCATTGGGCATAATATTTATTTTAACAATTAAATGCAACATATCTTCAAAACCCATAAAATAAATATTTAAAAAGTTGCCCTTTTTTTTTCATTGTGGTGGTTGTAGTATTTTATTTAGAGTAATGAAACTTGATACAGATTTGTTTAACGGCGAAAGAAATATTTTAGGAATTAAACTGTGAAATTTTACTTAGGAATTCACTTAGTTTACATAGTTCCTGAGTGATAATCTTTTTCTCCCCTTCCTGCACTGAGCCTCAATTTAATTTAACAAGGCGAGGTGTTATATATAGCTTTCTTACAAAATTTAATTAATACATCAACGGTTTAAATTAAAATTATTTTCATAAAGAAAGTCAAATAACAATACTAAAGTAATCTCAAATTATTTTAAGACAGAAATAATAAAGAATGGAGTTTAAATCAGAATCAAGAAGAAATCCTAATTTTTAACTTTTAAAAGTATCTAACTAGTTTCATCTGTGTTTCAAATCAGAATATTTTTCATATAACCTTGATTTGGAATTACATATTCAGCTTCATATAGTGAAAGATATCAAATATGATAAAAGTTTTACAAGATTAATTATATTTCATACAAATTTCTGCCCTAGTTACCAACTGAACATTTAAAAGCCTAAATTTTGATTTTTATGAATTTAGTTCTCAATTTTTTTTTTTTTTAATTTTATGTTGCTATATCTCTTGGCTCTCTAGCATCCCCAATTTTTAAAACAAAAACCACCATATATTACCATATCAGTATTTGAAGTCTGGCCTGGTCCATGCTAGCATAAATATTGTCTCTGCCATCACCATTTAGTTAAAAAAGTTATAGAGCATTTGACTACAGTCTTTTACAACAAATAGGCTAATATACTGTTAAATCAGTGGCATACTAAGTTTTGTGCAGTTTGAAGGAATAGTGAAAAGTTAGTTCAAAAGGTGAGTTTTTTTACCGTAGATATTATTATTAGATGATTTGATTAGTTGATGAAAAATAATTGAATAACATTAAAACATTAATAGTTACTGTTTTAATGTATTTCAATTATTTTTCAATAAGTTGTTGTCTGCATGTTTTTCAAATTATTTTTTTCAAATTGTTTTTTAAAATCTTTTTAAATTCTCTTACATAGCTTTCTACATTCATACTTATGGTAACATATTACATTATTGTAATTCTCTATTATATTATTGTCAATAATTATTGTATTCTCATGACATTGTATTTCTACAGCCCTGAAGAAACTTACTTGACTTACAATGTAAGCCAAAACGTTGGCATATGATCTTTTAAAAAAATACATTTTTTTTAATTTGTATTTTTTTTTTTTTGGATCTACCTTGACCGAAACCCCACTAAAATCATCTAATAGTGAAAAGTAAGCTTTCTAGAAATAAATTTGAGACATGTGAGCCTTGAAAAGAGAGGAGAATATCCCCAATTCTCCCAGGTATTTTCAGGTCAGCTTCTTTGTTCATCTCTAATGACTGACCATCTCAAAGCTATGTTTCCCTTTCATTAAAATTTCTTTGCATTTTTATGAGCTGAAATACCAAAATCACAAAGACCCCATAAGCTGCTATACTCGCTAAAGGGTTATTTCTACCAAAGAATATATAATCACTACACCTATAGGAATCCATTTTCAATGGCCGTCTTCCATATGGATGCAAAATAGAGCCAATGAAGACGGATTCCTATGGGTATATTGACTCAAAGCTCACTGGAGGCATTTAGCAGGAGATCCAGAGAGTGGAAGTTGGAAGAATTATGGCTAAAAAATATTATCCTTTTACCTTTGAAAAGTTGTTGGCTCAAATTAACATAAAATTAGAAAAAATTGTCACTAAAATTAGAAATTATAAAGCTTAAAAAAAAAAAAAGAGAAGTTAAAATGCTCAAGCATTATCAAAATATAATTCTTAGCAAAATATTTTTTCACGAAGTACTTTAGGAATCACAAATGCCATAATCTGAGCAGCCATCTATCTTTTAAGGAGTGTTGATACACACAGTATTAAGTGGCCATATGTGAACTAGGCAATTAATAATAAATCTGCACTCAGTAAATAAATATTGTACCAACACTGAATTTTCATAAACCTCATCAGAAAAACTTTTTTCTGCAATTTTTATAATTAGATTACAGATTTGAACAGAGAATTAGTTATGAATAAATAAATAAATAACACATAGTTTTTATATTTCCTTAGACTCCTGCAATCTCCAACAAAAACTATTTCTTTCCGCGATGATCATTAGAGATACAGTGAAAATAATAAAAACAGAGACTGTAAAGCTCAATGGATTCGGAAAAAAAATGGTACAAAAGCACAGATTAATAGGCTAATAGAGCCTTTTTTTATTTATTTATTTTTCATTTTGAATCTTTAATTTAACCCCCTTAGAGCTAACTGATGGGTCAAGCTCATGAAATTCGGTATGTTTTTTTTTTTTTTTAAACAGAGAGAATATAAATCCCAAGTTTTAAGAAGAGAGGATTATCAGGAATTGGGTAGTTGAAGAATTAAAAACCAATTTTAAAACAGTGTAATTGACTACATAAAATGCATGAAAATTGGATACTGAACATATTGGAGAAAAAAAAAAGAAAGGAATAAAAATCCAATATGTCTAGTATCTAGTTTTCATTCATTTATATAGTTGATTACACACAGATTTATATTTTCATTTATTTATTCTTCGTTAGATTATGACATATTGACAGTTTCTATATTATTGTGTATTTTTTTTTTTTTTTTCATAATCAGCACTGATAAAGGTCTGAAATTCAAACTTTGGCTAAAATAAAAACCTTTTTGGTTACAAATTGGTTTTTAATTAATCAACTACCAAAACCTAATAAAATTTGATGGTCAACAAATTGACCTTTAGTTTAGCCACTTGCCAAAAGTATTGTATAGTGTACAATGAAGACACTTTGATTTTCAAATTCTGTTAGAAAAGTGAAACATCAATTTTGAGGGGGGAGGGATTATTATTATGATTTTTAGTAGGGTTATAACAGATTATTTTCTCTAAGGAAATAAACAAAAACTTATAACACATATACAATACAATAAGATGTCAATATTACCCACCCATATTACATTTTGTGATAAATATATTCACCTCAAAAATTACAACAAAAGTCAGTCTAGCAGTGAGGATGCGCCAGTAAAGAGGTGTCCTTTCATATCTATTAGGTGACCAAGGAGGCTCACGATAATCAGCATACCTAAAATTCAAATAAAAATTAATTGATATAAAAATTTAACCTATATTTTTCAATCTAGTTTACTAAACTTACTGTATTTATTTTGTATTTTATAGATGTAATTTTTTTAAAGATGTTAAATATAAAAATATATTTCTAACAAGGTATGTCTATAACAAAAGAAAATTATGACAACAACTATATGGGTTTGCAAAGCCTTGAGCTAGTGGAATTTGTTTCCCCATTTAATTCAATTATTCTGGATTTAATTATTTGGTCGATAATTTCAATACTAATTTCCTTTCAAATTCCTTTGATAAGCAACTCCTTGAAGCTCTCTCTTCTAAGATCAAAATATCGTTCTTTACTCCCTTACCCATCATACCCATTTCTCTGGGACATAAATAGACCATCACCACCATTTCATCAGCTCTTCTTCGAATCCTTCACCCTACAACCAGAACCCTTTCTTTATTTTATTAATCTAATTTCCATCACATATAATATCTCAGTTCATATATTTTCACCAGAATGCTTTTCCTTCCATAAGATGCAATATCTTCCTTTGAAATCATTGAATTAGACCTAGATGCAGTCAACTGGGGTTTCATAATTAATCTTTTTATAATGATCAAATAGTTACTTCCTTGCCACAAATGTTCTTGTAATTGAATAAGTATGCCCCTTTCCATTCTCATATTTTTCATTATCCCCCTTCCCCCTAGATTATGTCAGCAGATTAATGCTACCCCAAGAACTAGAGATGCTACCAAAAGATGGTTTATCCAAACAAGGCTACCATATGATGCTGCAACTTTTAAACCCTAACGAAACCCGACTCAGTCCATCACTGCACTCCCATTCCAAATACATTCGCAATGCCTTTTCCTTAGCTTCTTATTCAAAGTCCAGGTGAAATTTATTCTGCAAGCTTTTTGTCTCCCCTAACCTTTCCAGTCCTTTTCAAATATCTACTGATGAATTAAACCTCTATTTTGCATCAACCCTATCTTACTCTGTCCTTTAATAATTTCCCCATTTCTACTAATAGGAATTGGCTCAGTATACTAATATACTTATAAGCAGGGACTGTATGACAGGCTTTCATTATTAATTGTTTGTTATTTGTTTTCTTTAAAATGAATTTCATTTGTTTTTTTAAAGATTATTGTGACTCCTTTATTGTTTATATTCCAATATATAATTATTCCATTTATTTACCATTTATTCCAATTTATATTCCATTTCTTTATATTCATAACATTTATTCATTTTATGAAAAGTGAGTATGATTCATTTGCAGAAAAATGAAACATGTTTGGCTGAAAAACCAAAATATAAATCACTAGAAGAAAGCAGATGGGTATTTACTAACAGGAACAGATGGTAAAAGAAACTAGTATTCTAAGAGCTATTATACACAACTCTTAGAGAGAGAAGTCTCATTATATTATAATGAGAACTTCTTCCCTGTTCTTAGACAGTCAACACTAAGAATCCAATTAGCCTTAGCAACAGAAAGGGGTCTGAAAATTCACCCCAGTAAAAAACTGATTTTTTGAATGTTGATTTAGAAGAAGTTTTTACGTACCAACTACTTTATTTAAAAAGGCAAAGAAGACGTGGTATGAAAACTAAATAAGGTAATTTATGAGCTTAAACAAGCATATAGATCATGGAATGAGTGAATAAATAAAACTTGGAAGAAGTTGAATTTTATAAGGCCAAGCAGTGATAATTGTTTCTACTATGAGAAAACTGGCAATAAAATCATAATAAATGGAACTTAAGTAGATGATTTCTTAATTTTCTTTGTTGATGAAAAGAAAATGCGAAAATTATAAGAGGCATTGTTTACAATGAGGTTGAAGATCTAGGGGATGTCAATAGATGTATGGAGATACAGATAAAAAGATAAGGAAACCATGAAATCTACCTATAAAAAAAATATATATAAATAGAAGAAATTTTAAGAAACATTCAGGATTGCAAGATTGTTTCGACATCACTTGATCCTCATCAGAACTTTGAAGATGTAAATGGAATTCTTGGGAAACCTATAAAAACCTGATAGATTCCTTAATCTACATTAACTTGTCCTGATATTTGTAGTGCAGTAAGTAAATAGAGTTAATATAACAATAAGTAACCACAATAGAATGCAGCAAAAGAGATTTTTAGAAATCTAAAAGGGACCAAAACTTGTGCTTTGTATTTAAAAAGATTTCAGTTTCTAAACAGTTTTATTTTATTTTAAAAGTTTCAATGAATTGCCTGAATTTGCTTATGCAGATTGGGCTGAAAAATTGAATAACTAAAAGTCCCATACAGGTTATATGTTCACATTAGCTGGAGGAGCTGTTTCTTGGGAATCTCAGAGGAGTAAAGTTGAAGCTGGGTAAATATATGGCTGAATATAAATACACCATGAATATATGGCTTTAAGTAAGAGCACAAAAGAAGCTAACCATTGGGATATTATTTCCTGTTAAAAAGAAAACCAAAGAGAGTCATTGAGAAAACTTGTTATTTATAAAATACAAATCAACTGTGTAATATCTATCTCTCTTTTTATTTTCTACAAAAAATAAAGAACATCTACTAGATAGCTTATTATTATTTATAAATAATTTATCATTCTAGTTTCTATTAATTATTAGTCTCAATATAACAGTTGATTGTCAGTAATATTATTTCCACTAAGAAGAAAACATAAGAGATGACATAAGCATTCTAAAGCATATAAACTGAAAAATGGAACCTACCAGCAGTACTGTACAGAAGAAGTCTGACGGTGAGCAAGATCTAGGTCTTTAGTATCCATCACTGACAGTGTACAATTGAGGAACCCATTCAAGCTATTATCTTCACTCACTGACAGGCCGTACACTAGTTTCGGGATAAAATCTGATGTAAAAGCAATAATAAAACCCTGAAAACAAAATTAGAAATTATAATAAATTATGAATGACAATATTTTTGATAAAAATGATCAAAACAAAAGAATTTTTACAGTATGCTTCTTTTCTTTATTAGCCAATAAAGTCTAATTACTTTAAAAGATAATTGTTTCTACCAAGGCAATATTCAAGTATATTTTTCATGACTAGCCAGAAATAATTCCCATATCAAAAATTTTTTTCTAGAGAAATATTTTTAAGTAATAATTTTAAAATATTATTTAANGTCTGATTGCATCCTGATCCATACCTGATGTTCAACAACAATACTAAAAACATCACCCTGCCCATAAAAAGGCATTTCTGCTTTTGGATAATATAATAATCTGTTTCTCCAACAGAAATGACAAGTCAATGGCACAATGACAGTCAATACGAACAATTTCCCAAATAGGCAGATTTCTCAGAAAATAACTCTAAAAGTAGTTAATTTTCTTACTAAATCAACCAAGACTTAATTAGTTTTAAAATATTTTTATTGCAAATAATACAACCAGTTCCACAACAGGCCACAGAGGCCCAGAAAGAAAAATATTTTAAGGATGTGCTTGATTTGACAATGTGGCTGATTACTTTAGCATCTAGATATATATTTGTTTGGATAATAAATACTTACTTCTGCCAGGACAAAATATGTTGTGATGGTTTTGGGGCACAGTGGCACATTTAGTATTAATATCATGATGAAATATCACAAATATAGTGCAAACTTAAGACAAGTGTAGAGATAACATGGCTGATTGGGCAATAGTGACATAAAGTTATTCAGAATTAATTTTTACTCTCTCTAAAATAAAAAAGGGCCAAAATATATATAAATGGATCTAATGAATATTTTTCTGTGTTGTTTATAACAGATTTGTGTAATCCACCATGCCTCATGAACAGTTGTACATATTACACGTTTTAATTGCAGATTTATTCAGAATATAAATGGGTAGTTATGAAATTTGTATTCCACTGAATAGACTATACAACAACAATTCCTAGGTTTTGTGGGCTTTTTACAGACTAATAGTATACTTTGTTAGAATTATTAATAAATTATAATTATTGATTCATAAAATACATCAGAAAATAATTTAAATAAACTTACATTAGTGACAACAGCAAGTTTGCTAATGGAATCAAGGATTTTGAACCAAACGCCAATGTTTCGAACACGTTGAGCTACAGGCCGCCGATGATATGTTAGTAGTTTCTTAGCATCCAAGCGCATTTCAAGAATGTTATTGATAAGTGCAAACAGTGGAGCAAGAGGAAAAGCCGAAACAAATATAGTGACAAACCCATACTGCAAAACTGAAATCACCACATATTAAACTAAAAAAAAAAAATTCCAAGATTTTATTATTAAGCAATGGTACAATAAAAGGCAAGCTCAAGTACTCCAAGAAAGGTATATAGCTTTAAAAAAAGCATTAAATATGGGCAATTATTTTACAGTAGTTATATTATATATTAAAATATTTAATATACTATTTTAACAAAGATTTTCAATAATATTATTCATTATAAAACTTGTAGAAAATTAAATAAAACTATTGGAGCATGTAAGATTAAAAAATTATCTGTGATAGAAATGATGGAGATAGAAGCAACACCATGAGACTAAGAAATATAGGTGTTAACACCTATATACATATTTTGTCTTGGTGATAAAATCCCATAAAGCCAATAAGTCTGAAAGTTTTAGCTAAATTAAATCCTGTAGGTTCGGCTTCTACTTAATTTCTATATAATAGCAGAGGTACACAATAATTAAAAATAACCAATATAGTTCATTTTATAATTCTATTTTGATTAAGCAATCCGTACATTCATAAATTCTTGTTCTGAGCATGACCGTATCAAAAATTTGTTTTATACGCACGTCCTTCTAGCTTCTTCAGGGCTGAATTTTCTCAATTCAGCAATGAAGAAGTCATCACAGAATTTGTAATAAGAAACAGCAAAAAAACAACTTTTTACATGCTCGAGCCCAGAAGAAAAATTTATGAATATATTTGGAGACACTGCTGTCATGAGATAAATCATACATCACAGTCAAACAATTTGACAGAAGCGAAGTTCCTTAAATAAAGAAACAACATGATTTTGAATAAGATTTAAGAATTTAAATTCAATAGTCATTTAAAAGTTACATTTTGGTTTTATGAAAAGTAAATTAGCTGTAATTTTAAACTTTTTTTTCAGTAAAGATTAGGTTCCAGGTAAATCTCCGCTCTTAATGGTGTCATTCTAATAATTAACACTGTTTTTGAATAATCATTTTAGTACTAATGTCAATTTTCATTCTGTTAAAATACAAATTACACCAGCAATAAAATGCTTCATATATCAAAAAATAAGTTAATAAAATGCTCTTAATTATACAGGTCCCCGCACTCTTATAGAACCAAATCTACTAGAGTTAAGACAAAATTTATATATAATTTTTTCAATGAAGTGGCGCGATGCTATACAATTATAAAGAATAAAAACTGTTAAACTTGGCTCGGTAAGAATGATATTAAATTAGAGCTGAGCGATTTTGAGACTCAATGTCTCCTCCTCGAAGCTCAGGGATCTTTCAGAAGAGAGTCTAGTAATGAAATTAGATTCCAAAGTCTAGTAATGGAATTATTAGACTCTCATCTGAAAGATTCCTTGGCTCTGAGAATGTGACATTGAGTCCCAAAAATACTCAGCTTTAATTTAACCTCATTCTTACTGAGCGAAGTTTAACAGTTTTTGTTCCTTATAAAATTTATAAAAAATTTTTGTTTTAAACTTTATTTAAATACACATATTCTTCTAAACTTGGCCAAATCAAACAGTTCAAGAAGAGAATGGTTTGTCTTGAAAAAGCCATCAAAGAATGTGTGGAAACTCAGTAAAAAGCAACAAATAGAAAGTTTTTTGACCCTAGATATTATTATTAGATGATTTTTGTTGGGTTTGGTCAAGGTAGATAAAAAAAAAATACAAATTTTTAAAAAAAGTTTATTTTTTAAAAAAATTATCTGCCGACATTTCGGCTTACATTGTAAGCCACCTTCAGGGCTGTAGAAATACAATGTCAGGATTACAAACTAAAATCCATTTACACCATCCTTAAAGACCCCATTCCCCTTCCTAACAGAACTAATGTCATCTCCAAAATTCCCTGTTCCACACCTAATTGCCATGGTTCTTACATTGGTCAAACAAAAAACCCTATTTCCCGTAGAATTAATAACCATAATAATTACATAAAGAAAAACTAATAAAAACTGCCCTCACTAAACATATTTTTCACGAAGAACACACATTTGACTTCGAGAACATAACCATTCTTTCCACTGAACCCTATGAACACAAACGCCTTTTATCTGAAACCGTTCACATTAACTTAAAACACAATCCAATTAACAACAGAACAGACATAGCACAAATTTCTTCAACTTATTCAAACATTTTCAACATTCTAAAAACCATTAGCTCTCCTTCTAAATAAACCTGTCAAACATTTTTCCCAGTTCCAAAAGTTACTTATTTCCAATAATACCCTTCCTTTTTTCCTTTGTCCTTTTTATTGCCCCCTTTTGAAACAGGCCGCTCTCCCTTTGTACCTTCCGCATCTTACCTTCTCCCCACCCTTCTGCCTGCCACTTTGTTTCCCTGAAAAATTATATTTCGACTTAGTCATGGAAATGTGAACTTAGGGACAGGTAGGTGTGGTCAATTACTGTTTTAATTTTTTCAATAATTTACTTTTGATATCACAATACATTATGGCAATTCTATATTATAATATTGTAAATTATTATTATATTCTCATGACATTGTATTTGTTCAGCCCTGAAGTTGGCTTACAATGTAAGTCGAAATGTAGNTATATAAATAAAAGATTGACCTGGGCGGGATTTGAACCCGCGGCGTCAGGATTGCGAGACCCGTACGGATCCCCTGAGCTATCCCGGCGCCCCATACACATACTAAGGTTGAATGAAAGGTGTTTGAGAAAGGAACTATGGTATTCCCACATGGTATGAGGATGTGTGTGTGAGTGAGAGTGTGTCAATGTGTTTAAGCATAGAAAGGGATGTTAATAACCTCCTCTTGCCGATATCCAAAGAGTCTATTATATTTGCCGGGGTAGCCAACCATTTTCCCTTTGCAAAATGCTATGTAGAATATAGAAGCATAATAATTCACAAACTCCAAAAGGTACATTTTCAGGGTGAGGGAGTCATCAAATTCTGTTTGAGTACGGTGCATTTCTATCTCAGTCAAATATTTTGCAAGCCATGAGTACATCTAGAAAAAAATTAAAATTGAATATGTCAATCCTTAACACTTAATAATTCTAAATGCAAAGAAATCTGATGATTAGACACCAAAAGTTTTGACTAGAACTGATTTTTTCCCATTCATATTGTGCTATTACTTTAAATGACCACAAAATTAATTAACAATAACTAAATATCAATAAAAATATTAATATAAATATATCTATTCCTACTCAAGTATCTGCCATTTTTTAAAATAAAAAAGAGGGCATACAGAAAGAATGACGGCTTGTTAAAAGCAAATTAAACAGTAAATTAAAATTTTAATTATTTTTAGTAAATTATATCGTTTCACTACTAGTTTTAATGCATAAGCATCATCTTCAAGCTAAAACATATAAAACAAAATCATTAACATATGGTCAGCAACAATTGTAAATTATCAACTCAGAAAATTAAAATACAAGATTAAACAATTACAACACGGGGATATAAGCTATCAAAGTTTTTTAAGACATAATATTTTTTTCATAATGCTTAGTCGTAGAAGAGGATTTGACAATTTTTAGAATTCATACAGGAAGTGCCATGTGATGGCATAACCACGTTGATCATACACCTAATTTTTGCTAAAATGAATGTAACATAATAGGTGGAAAATTTATTTTTTTATTATTAGTGTTAAGGGAAAAATGTACATGGCATAATAGATGGAAAATTTATCTTTCTAAGTTTTATATTCTACAAGATTTTTATGGAAACACATATTAAATAATGCAACTATGAAAATTGAGCACTCCAGTCTTCATTGGCAAAAATCTAGAGCCAGCCTTAGCAATCTTACCTTTTGCTAAAACTAAGAAGTTTTCTCTAACTTGCAAGATCAAATTAGTCATTTGCTCTTAACTATGTTCATTTCTACTGAAACGAGGGAAATCTCCAGACTTAGTTTATGCTCCTCCCCTATTTAGACCGACTTTTAAAATATAAAATAAATCCAATAATTGAGAGCTATTTAAAAAATCATTTGCAAGATAAATTGGTTTAATAACTCACTCATCTCTAGATATTCTGGAAATAGGGATTGGGGTCCCCATTCGACTAGCTGGTAGTCTTTTTCCCACTGTGGAGCAGAAGAAAACGGAAGTTGAGACTTCTTGTGTGATCTTGTCTTCCACCACTTGTAGGCAAACCTGATCAGAAGCCCCAGTTTACTTTAAACATAAATATCTTCTAAAGGGTATAGCAAATATAAATACAAATATTAATGAAATAAAATATTTTAATTCTGATTATGTTTCTGCCAAGAGCAGAAATAAGTGCCTTCCCATTCATATTGAACTATTTTCTCAAGTTCAATCTCAAAATTAAATTTTATATTGTAAGATTTTAAGAGAAGTAGATACTGAATATGTCGTTATCAGCATAAAATAATATCATATAATTTATTCTGTTATATTGTAATTGCTTTCAATTAAAACAAAATTTATAAGTCAATGTGAAAGCGTTTCATTAAAGTGAGCTTTAAGTGATGCTTTTAAGCCCAAAACAAAACTGACAGCTGTCAAAACAAAGCCAATAAATGATTTTGTGCCAAGGAGCACTAGTTTAACAATCACTTATCAGCTATCTAATGAAGTATTTTGTTTTCTAGAAAGTCTACATAACCTCATCCTAGTGGCAATTATCACTTCTGCTCTGGATTTGTACTTTTAATTTTTTTTTTTTTTCAGTTCAGCTTTATTTGTACACATCTGATATATATACATATACACATATAGTAATTATGCATTATATTCATTTCGCTTAACTTGCTTCCTTTGGCTGCAAATAAGCATGGATGCCAAATATATTTAAATATGTTGGCCATTTTATAACCCCACACTGGATAGGTACCACCAACATTACATAAGATATTAAAGCAAATGACTAAATAAGTTTATCTTTCTTCTTCATCTTAGCCTTCTCTATATTATATAAATAAAAAAAGGCTAAATAAATCAAATAAGTAATAATACTCTCCTCTATTCTGCCATTGGCCTTAAGCAGAATGTATTTATTGAAACCCATTTGACCTTCTAAACTCCATTACATGCTCATGCATCTACTCACTGGAGCTCCAATTACTGCTAGTATCAAGAATCTACTGTTACCAACCACCAGCTTTGGTTGCTTTGTCTCCGGCATATTTCAAGGGATTCCTTAGGAGCAGCCTACTTTTCCTACATTCCTTCCTTTCTAATATTTTAGACCCTCCTTATCATAGACTCCTATTTATTTATTTACTTTTTCCAATGCATTTATCAGCTCATTTCTTCTATATTCTTAACCAAAGTTGTGCTACAAAATTTTAATTACCTTGTATTAAATATTTTTTGCCCTTACAATCATTTTCATTGCATATCTAATTTGATAAATTAGATTTACAATGAAAATGATATAGTGCATGTCTAGTGCCATTAAATTAGCTTCACTTAATATAGAAGTAGGGTTTGTTCTGAGATGCTGAAACCATACAATGAAAGCTAGGGAGCTTACTATCCTTAATTGAGCTCTCTCAGGAATCAAAACAGTCCTGTTTATATACAGAGGATAGTCTGAACTTTCAATTAAAAGTTTTGAAGGTTTGTTCCTCCCTGCCTGTTCTACACAAAATTTCAGCATTTCATCGGAGTTTGAAAAAATGTAAGGATCTTAAACATTGGGTGACTAAAGATTGAGAGTATGTAGAACACAAGAATAACTATACTACATTCATCTAGGGTCATGGAATGAGGGGTTATCTACTGGTTGCCACCACATTCTAAACATCCATGGCTCAGGACAAGCTTTCATTTTTAAATAAAAGTTTGCCCTAGGCAGGATATGAACCCGCAGAGTCAAAATAGTGAAATCCAAACAGATCCCCTGAGCTATCCTGGTGCCTCACTATATTCATCTACGGGAACAGTTTTATAAATTTGAGTAGTCTATAATACGTAATTATAATAATTCAAGACATTTATCTCATAACAAACATCAAGGAAAGACAAATGGACTTTAAGTATTTACTCATTTTTATTTACTTTATTTATTTAAGTATTTGCTCATCAATCCACCATCCTATAATTTTTCTCCCACACAAACTCCTGCAAGCTAGCTCTAAGGTCAACACTATAATATTTACACAGACTTTCATTAAATATAATTTTTGATATTTTTTTCAACTTTATATTAATTTCAACATTTATACTAAGCTAATTATCTCTGAATTCATACCTTCAAAGATTTATGAAGGGCATTCATACCCCTTCAAAGATTTATTTCATTTATTTATTACATTCAATGCTTATTTAATCATATTTTTCTTCCTTAGATTCCAGAGCATTTTTATTTTAATGAATCTATATTTCTCCACATTCTAAATTCTACCTGAACCAGCCCTATTTTATTTTTAGTTCCAATATAAATCCCAGCTGGACTGGTTACATTATAACATTTAATTAAAAATTGCAACAACAAAGTAATAAAAAACTCACGGTAGAATCATTTCAAGAGCTGAATTCATTGCCTGTTTTCCAACCATAATGATACAAAGTTGAATGCACAGTTCCAAAAGACATCCTCCTGGGCCACACTAAAAAGGATAATATAAGAAATAAATTAAGTACTATAAAAAAATATACGCATTTGAAACTTTCATAAACGCATTTGAAATTCTCATAAACCTTTACATATATAAAATTTGCAGAAAAATTGTACTCTATTTTAGTAACCTAAAGGAACATCATACAAATCCCATTACTTTTAGTTGATATTAATTTTTGGTTAAGAAGGAATGATTAATGTAAAGAGACTCAAGACTAATATTATTACAGAGAGTAGTTTTAATTTGTTTCTAAATATTATATTAAACAGACTCTCATCTAAGATGTAAATTTTCTTTAGTCATTCCAGACTAAGAATTAAAGTAAGCCATTAAACTGGAGATTGGCTTCAATAGTATTCTCCAAAAAACTTCAACATACACAATTTGAAAAGCAAGACAATATTTGAAAATATACATATATGTGTGTGTATGTTGTGTGTGTTTGTATTTGTGTATGTGGGTAAAAATGACCGTTTTATCAAATTCAAGATGTAATAGGACTAAATATTTTAATCCTATTTATTAATAGTCTTTAAGCTTGTTAAGTCCCATTTGGCTTCTTCAAAAAAAAACTTTAGTTATTTGTTTAAAAAAAAGAAACATGATACTCCCACAAAATTCTCGTCATTTTAAGGCATCACCGGAAAAAAATTTCATAGCTGCTGAAGCAACTTATGAAATTATTAAATATGGAGTGGAAGATGTCCTTGACAAGTACACTGCATGGCATTGGTTTGAAATATTTAGCAGTGGAGATACGACGTTGGAAAGGAAGAAAGGCTCTGGGCAACCATTAATGGATATTGATAAAGTTCAGCAGGAAGCTGTTGAGTCAAATCCGTCCACATGAGCTCGTAAACTTACCAAGGAGTCAGGTGTGTCGAAAGATACTGTTAGTTGCTATCTATTCTCCATGGGGAAGGTGGAAAAAAACAAACAGTAAACTGGTCCATCACAAACTTAATAAGCTAAGAGGTTAGAAATTTATGAAAATTTATTGGAAAACTTCTGATTTGAGATTTTACCGGAAGATTATCACTTTTGATAAAAGTTGGGTTTACTGGCCAAATTTGAGTATCTGCCAGCAAAGGCTAGATCATGGTCTAACTGTTTTTCCAGTTGCTGCAAAGGGGCAATTAAAAATAAATTCATACTTGGAGTTTCTTCTAATTTTGAAGGTAAAATTTATTCGGCAGTCAAAGGAAAGTTTAAAAACTTCATGGGTTACAACTCCTGCCTTATCCATCATATAGTCCAGATCTAGCATCATTGGATTACTACTTATTTCAATCCATGGCCCATTTTCTTCAAGAGAAAAAATTTTGTAATTTTGTGGATGTTGAAACTGCGGTCCAAGAGTTCTTTGACAGCCATCCCAAAGAATACTATCAGCGTGGGATCGAGCATTGGTTAGCTGATGGCTAATGACAATAAATAGCAATGGACTGTACTTTGAGAATTAATTATATTTTATATCAAAGATATAATAATACAAATATTTGGTTGAAAAATGGTCATTTTTTTGTATACACCCCTTTATTTATTATACATGTTTATTTATTTATGTAAACAAAAAAATTCAAAAAGTTATTGAATTTTTGAAAATAAAGAAATCAGTAATCACTGTCATTTCAATGTGAACAATTAAACAAAGCTTAAAAGTTCAGATTGATGTAAATTATTTTTGATTGTTTCCATTACAGTACATGTTTAATATTACATTACAATTACAAGTGACAGAAAAAAGTGCATTTCAAATGAAATGGATCGCAGTATAAAATAAAAGCATGGATAACAGTAAAAAACTATATACTGTAAATGTAGTCACATACTAAGGTTTTTTTTTTTTTTTTTTTTTACTGTGTTAACCTCCCTTGCAACCACTTAGGGTCATTGGAGGGAGGGGCTATCTACAGGTTGCCACCCCATTCTAAACACCCATGGCTCAGGACAAGCTTCTATATTATAAATAAAAGATTGACCTGGGCGGGATTTGAACCCGCGGCGTCAGGATTGCGAGACCCGTACGGATCCCCTGAGCTATCCCGGCGCCCCATACACATACTAAGGTTGAATGAAAGGTGTTTGAGAAAGGAACTATGGTATTCCCACATGGTATGAGGATGTGTGTGTGAGTGAGAGTGTGTCAATGTGTTTAAGCATAGAAAGGGATGTTAATAACCTCCTCTTGCCGATATCCAAAGAGTCTATTATATTTGCCGGGGTAGCCAACCATTTTCCCTTTGCAAAATGCTATGTAGAATATAGAAGCATAATAATTCACAAACTCCAAAAGGTACATTTTCAGGGTGAGGGAGTCATCAAATTCTGTTTGAGTACGGTGCATTTCTATCTCAGTCAAATATTTTGCAAGCCATGAGTACATCTAGAAAAAAATTAAAATTGAATATGTCAATCCTTAACACTTAATAATTCTAAATGCAAAGAAATCTGATGATTAGACACCAAAAGTTTTGACTAGAACTGATTTTTTCCCATTCATATTGTGCTATTACTTTAAATGACCACAAAATTAATTAACAATAACTAAATATCAATAAAAATATTAATATAAATATATCTATTCCTACTCAAGTATCTGCCATTTTTTAAAATAAAAAAGAGGGCATACAGAAAGAATGACGGCTTGTTAAAAGCAAATTAAACAGTAAATTAAAATTTTAATTATTTTTAGTAAATTATATCGTTTCACTACTAGTTTTAATGCATAAGCATCATCTTCAAGCTAAAACATATAAAACAAAATCATTAACATATGGTCAGCAACAATTGTAAATTATCAACTCAGAAAATTAAAATACAAGATTAAACAATTACAACACGGGGATATAAGCTATCAAAGTTTTTTAAGACATATTCTTTAAAAAAATTATAGAAATATAATAAATAGTCTAAAAACATAAGTAAAAATCATTAAATTAATTTTGTCCTTATTAGTGGAAAATGCCTGAAAGGGGCACCTGCACCTTCCACGTTATAGAGGATGCTGGTCAGCTTGTTTGCTTCTGTTTGTTCTGTCAATAGACTCCAAAAACTTTTTTTTTTTTTTCCAGGCACCAATTCTGTACTTTTAGAGATCTACTCAAGTGCATTATGAATGCTCAAATAGATTTTGGCCTTTTTCAATTTGGCTTCGTGGATTTTTATACTTTAATTTCAAGCACATCAATTCATGATCCTTTTATCACTTCCTTTATCAGTTCAACCTTACAGCTATCAAAGGTGTGACTAATTGGTAGTTAAGTGTACTTTGAACACCAACCAAATTGTTTTAAAAAGAAAATTATAAAAAAAAATAATAAAGATTATTACATTTGAGTATCAGGACTTGAGGAAGAGAATGAGCAAATAGTTAAAGACTGTTTTGTAGCACCTGCTAGAAAAGTCACAAGTATCAGGCTAGGGCAAATATGTTTATCAACTCAAACTTGACTATTACTTTGTTACTCAGCATTTGCTTCACTATCTTCAGCTCAAGCTAGAGATCAATTAGGAATTGCCCAGCTATTAGCTGAAGTGCTGATTTAGAAGCTGTATTATCTATTATTATAGCTGTATTATAGACTCCTGAAACCAACAATAAGGCTCATCTTTGTGTTTGTTTAAGGAAATTTGGCTCTCTTAAACTTAATCCCTTACCCCAAGCTGTAAGTACATAATAACAGATCGTAACACTGTTTTATATAATGTTTCTCTGATGCTTTAATTAGTTTCATGTTGATCCTGCTAAGCCTTATTAGCTAAGCCTAAGATTATTCCCAAGAATTTTACCTCTTATGATGCTTTTATAAGCATATCACCTAAAGAAATATAATAAATTCTAGATTTTCATGCAAAGTGATCTCAATCTTTAAACCAAAATCATCAAAAAATCCCCATGGATTTATCCGATGTTCTTTGTTCTTTTAAAAAAAGGGATTCATTTTGTCATTCCACAAAGGTAAGCCAAGAACTGAATCCTGATCACAATCCCGCTGAACACTCCTTTCTACTTTCTCATAAGGAAAATTAAAGTATACAAAGCGACTAATAAAGAAATGCTACTAATACATACATACATATATATATATATGTGTGTGTATTTTAAATCGTCCTCTTAAAATTTACTAATTTCTACCGATTTNTATATATATATATATATACTCCATTAGATTAGCTTTTCTGATATTTTACCAATCCCCTTCTAGAGTAATATTGATTTTGCCCTGTTCCCACTCATACCAGGTTTTTAGCAGTCACTAATTTATCCTCCTTCAGGTTTCTAGGAAGTCTCCTTTCTTAAGACATCTATTGCAAAGATGACATGGGGCTACTTTAATATTTTAATTCATCTCATTCTAAATGAGGTAAGGACCCAGAGCCTTTCAATTAAGTGAATTGTCTATTGCTACTTCTATATCAGTCTCTCTATTTCTCTCTCTTCCCTGCCACCCACCCTCCCTTCTTTCCACCAATCCACCCTTCATTATTTTTTCATAACCCTTTCTTAAGTATAGGAATTACAATGGTATAATATAAATTTTGGGCCAAGCCAAGTAAACATTACCCAGTTGAAGAGAACAATGCACCCAAGATTGATGACAGCAGCAGTTGAGGAAGTGAAAAGAATGGCATAAGATGATATAGCCTCACCCCCATAGACACTGAGCGCTGCTAGAACAGACATCCTGTATAGCACCACACCAAGCACTGCTGCTAAAGCAAGAGCAACCTAAAAGACGCAATACATTTATTTTTAACAAGCATTTGAAGAGGAGAATTAGCTCTTGTAATTTATTCAAAACTTAATATATCTAAATTTTGTACATTCAATTTTGTTTGAAATTAAAGAGGCTTAAGGCTTGGAGAACTTTGATTCTGTTCAACACTGTTTGAAACAAAATTTTCCACATACTAACCTTACTTTTTTTTAATAATTTATAATTATATCTTTTCTCATGATACTAATTTAATAACTAACTTCCAAATTACAAAGCATATTAAATTGCCTATAAATGAAAATCTACCATGGAGGAGCTGCAATAGCCATTTAGATTACCAAAGTTTGATAAAAGGTATATGCAAATAAATTATTAATTTGATCTTACAAACCAAAATGGCCATTGAGAATAAAAAGGAGGCAGGATCGAAACCAATCAAGTGGGGAGACAGGGGTGCTCAACCATACTAGATAAATCATTCTTCTTTAATATGTACTTTTTCATAAATAATTGATTGAACAAAAATGTCAGAAAATTCAATTTGACAGAAAAGTTTCTTTTCTGTCTTCTATAATTGATTAATTTTCCAGACTTCCAATTACAGATGTGTAAATTAAAATAATAGAAAGCTTATCTAGGTGTAAAATGAGAAACTTTTTACATTAAAAAAAAATTGCTCTTCTATAGGCCTAAATATTACACAAAATTTAAGTTCCAGAAAGTAAGAAGAGTGTATTCCGGGTATGACTTTCTCGCCAACAACATGGCCTCCTAATCATTACTGAGGGACTTAGTCCAAAGTCTTTAACGGATCTTGGCATTCCACCACTCTTGTAACATGGCTGAACTATGTAAAGTGGCAATCTCTAGGACACATTTATCAAGAGGACTCCTAGTTCCTTCTAATTTTGGATAATAATTTACAATTACGTCACTAAATTTAAATTAGTTCTCCCTGATCATCTCTTTATGGATACAATTCCTTTTTTTTTTTTTTTTTTTTTTTTGCTGGGTTAGCCTCCCTTGCAACCACTAAGGGTCATTGGAGGGAGGGGCTATCTACAGGTTGCCACCCCATTCTAAACACCCATGGCTCAGGACAAGCTTCTATATTATAAATAAAAGATTGACCTGGGCGGGATTTGAACCCGCAGCACCAGGATTGCGAGACCCGTACGGATCCCCTGAGCTAGCCTGGCGCCCC
>KZ808821.1:16441-28181 GCA_000696205.2 Oncopeltus fasciatus
ATTTATATAAATTATTTACATATATTATCTTCTTATAATATAGGATATAATATATATTATATAATATGCATAAATTATCTTCTTCTTTTTTTGTGAGAGTTTTAAATTTTATCTTAACAACCATTCCTAGCAGTCTCATAATTATATTTATTTCTCTGAGTGTAAAAGACAGTTCAATTTTTAAAGTATTAATACTTTTCATCATTAACATTATGAAATTATTGTGTTTAATATTTATATAATCAAATTAAGCATGTTCCTACTCAATCTTAAACTAATAAGAAAATTTGTTTGTTCCAACTCTCACTCAAACCTACCATAAAATTTTAGTAGGCAAGGACAGTATTAAATTTTGATGGCCAAAAAACTTGGTGGTTCAACTTGGTGCTAACTTGGTGGTTTCCATGAGTGGGAATTGGAATAAACTTAATATTTCTTATTAAAATTGTTTTTAAAAATAACTATTTACATGGCTAATTTGCCATTGAAATAAAAATGGCTGGGGTTCACACTACTTTCACTTCCTCACTTGTGCACATGGTGCTTTTTGCACACATCCGCACTGCAGTGACTTGTTCCTCTGCATTTTCACCTAGCCATCAGACTGTGGGATTCATATGTGTATGTCATTAGTTCTCATATGTGTTTCAGTTAATATAATGTAATGTATATATAACAGTTTAATAATTTCTATTATATTCATTATTTGCAAATTCATTCACTGAATATAATATAATGTTGCAGCTTTATAGAGAGTGGCACATCCAAAAATTTTTTTGTTTATAAATAACACTATTTCTATTGTCCCTTTGATGGTTGCATTAATTTTTTTTTTAATAATTGAAAACATTTATCCTATTAATATTTCAATTTATACCTAGTTTTATTTTTATTAGCTTTATAAGTTCATAAAATGTGCTTTTTTGCACTAGAATATTATTATTATATTAAAGACTTCTCAACCATATTCTGTTGTTATATTGTTGAATTATTCTGATTATGCAGTTTAAAAAAACTGGGTGTATTCACACACATTCTCATTAAATCTATTCTCGTGTCAGGTTTATTTTTAAAGTATCATTAATAAACTTATGTTATGCATATCCAATTTTGGATATTCTTGATTTTTTTTCCTCTCCCCATTTTGCTACCTAGAACACATGAGAACTATGATTTATAGGTTTATCTCCTAGAAATTTTTAAGGCACCTTAATAAAGAAGAGAAAGTGAAAGTAGCTCTTGTGACTAATGCCCCCAGCCGAGTGGAGAAGACGGCTGTTAAGCGGAAGGTTTTGTTGCACAGCTGATGCAGCCCTAGGACGTCTTATTGCTGGGAGTGGGGGAAGGAAACAGAAGCAGACTGTTTCTCTCAGCCATGAGGATGGTGATTCTCCTCGTGCAGATGATGCATCAGTTTATTCTGTTGACCTAAAAACTGGAGGTGAGTTAGTGCTTAATTTTTCGCTTTCATTCATTACTTATCTTTAAAATCAAATGTATTTTATGCCTATGACTTGGGTTTTAATACTGCTCCCTCATACTAAAACCAGAATAGATTTCTGCAAAAACTCTTTTAATCACGAACACTATTAATATTAGTCAGTTGCTTGTTATAATATAATGCATCCATTGTGAAATATTGGATTTTGTGGAAGAAATTTCTTTCTACATGCATACTATCATCCATGTTCTTCTCTAACTGTAGAAACTGTTACTTTTATTGATATATGGGCATAATAAATAATTTAATTCTTAAATAATAAAATAATTTATATTTCTAGAATGTTTGAATCCAGCATGTGTGTGTGTGTTTATACTCTTATACAGCTTTTGATTAATGTAATTTCTTTTACTCCAGAAGTTCATACATATGTGTAAAAATTCATATTAATTTTATTGTTTAAAATTATTAAAACACTGTTTTACTCTAAAGAGGGTAGCTATCTTATCTTGAAAGTTTTCCTTTAGAAGTATAGCTATTGAAGTCATTCTTGGCAAGGCAGTTTAATTTTAGTTTGTAATTTTTCTTCTGGATACTAGATATCTAGATTGGCCACTGAAATTTACTTGTACGTGTCAGTGTTAAAATAGCTACAATTTTAGTTTATAATTTTAGGTAATCATTCCAGGAGCCATAAAAAATTTTTTTCAGTGCTAAAATTGACTTATAAAGGGTATTTTTTAAAGAGTTACTCAAGTTAATATAATAATGAAACAAATAAATATATTTTTAATATCAATGAAACAAGCTTCATTGAATAGGAGATTGTATGACATTAATGTGTAAATATGATTTTGTCCTTGGCTGGTGCGTACAATGGGCAATCTGGAACACCAATTTTCACAAACTTTTTGCAGAATTTGCAGATGTATTTTGCCAATAACTCATCCAATGTTAATTTCAGGCTGTTCAATTATCTCTGGTTTACCTCGATGTAGACAAGTGACTTTACATAATCCCAAAGAAAATAATCCAATGGGGTTAAATCACATGATGGTGGCCAATTAATTGGATATTACATGAAATTATTCTTTCTTCAAAAGTTCTTTTGAGTGAATCAATTGTTAGTACTCACTGTGTCATATAGCTTCTTCTTGTTGGAACCACATGTCAGAAAGCTTAATGTCAGCTAATTGAGGCATGAAAAAAATTTTAACCTTGTCCTTATACCAATCACCATTGACGGTAACATTCCATTATCGTTTTTTAAGACATATGGACCAATGACACCACCATTTTTCAATTAAAATAATTTCTGTGTTTCAACACCCAAAATATTTAATTTATCAAAATGAAACTAAACTCTTAGTTTATAATGATGATTAAAAGATATTACATATTGGCCTAATGCATCTCTTTGGGTCCCTCAATCTTGGTCCTGCAGGTTACTGTCTCACCCATGGCTAGCTTTTATCGAAAACTAAAACCTCATCCAGAACCATGGAAGTTAAAAATAAGGTACTACCTGTAGATAGCTTCTTTCTCCATTAACCTTAAGTCTTGATTTTGAAGGTGTAACATTTATTTATTTTCTAACATTTATGTTCTATTTTTAGTTTTATGAAAAGTGCTTATATAGGTTCATATTTAAACAGGTACATATGAAGGTTAAGCACTTCCCCCACTTTTCTTACCCAAACTTTCTAGAGCAAGTATTTTTAAACTCCTTGCTTGTATGATCGAATAAGTCATACTTGGTTTTATTTAAGTCCACTGTTAATTAAAAGGAAATCAGATTAGTTTTCATAGCTCTTGTTTGATAGGATTATGTATTTCAAAGACTATTTCATATCTGAGCTGAAATATAGGGTGCAGGATTATTGTCTGTGATGGTCTTACTTAATGATTGTCGTTTAACTAAGCTCTATGAACATTATTAGTTATCTAACAACTTGCAATTTAGTTCTGCACTCTGAGATGTGGCCATAAACCTCCCTCAGGGATCTTTCCTTACATCACGATTGCCCTGATGATGACTTACAAGTTGAATCAAAATGTTGGCTATAATAAAATAATTACCCAATAATTTTGGAGAATTTCATTTTTCTGATCCTGGCCGAAACCCTGACTATTTTCTCCTGCATTAATGGTTATCATGGAAATATCTCAATTTATTTCTGAGTTTTGCTAAATTTGCCAAACCCATTAATATATATATATATANAATTGCCACCAATTTCAGCAATCAATCTCTTAATTTTGATGTTTTAACGATCAATGGCAATCTCATAAGTTTTTTTAATTATTATTAAACTTTTATTTATTTATTACATTCTGTTAAATTAAAACATTTTGTAATTTGATCAGCACAATGAATTTAAAAAAAAAATGACATTCAATATTAATCACATGAGGAGAGAAGGGTTGATCAATGACACCACTCTCAAAATCTCATAAGTATTGATTCAATTATAATTTCATTGATTAACATAAAGTCCTCTCCTGGATTCAAGATGTCTTCTATTTTTCACTTCTACCTTGTACTATATTGAGTTTTAGTTCCCTCTGACCTTATTTTGGAAAGTTAGAATAGCTTTCATATTGACGAGATTTTGTTTTGTCATTTTACTTATTTTTATTTTTGGTTTTTCTCTGATTGGATCCAAAAAGACAAAAATATATTTTTAAAAATATATATGCCACTTATTATTATTATTATATAACAAAATTTTGACATAAAATGTGCCAGTAGTTTTTTGTATAATACAGTTGAATTTTTTTTTTAGATAATGTCACTAATTGTTTACATACTTCACCATCTCATACTCTTAAAGGTAGGTTAATAAGTAGGAATTGTTCTGGGAATATGCACTATTTTGCACAGTTCTTGTTAAAATTATGTAATGCCTTGTTATTAATTTGCAGCATATTATTCCTTTCGTGAAAACTTATTAGCATAGCACTTGGATCAGACTTTTTGTCACCCTGATCTTTGCAAAATAATTTCTGTTAGTAAACCTGCTAATTATATCCATTTTTTCTTTAATTATAAATAAGTAAATTATTGTAAGCTTTGCTGTCTTCCTTTTCTGCTTTAGTTCAGTTAAGCATTTTTGTGTTAAAAATACACTGCACACATGCTTTTACAATGAATTTTTCAGTTTAGGATTAAATTCAGGTAGCTAAATTTATTTTATTTTATTATTATTTTATGGTATGTGTGTATTTATAGTTTGAAGATTATGAGGATTTCGGTCAAAACTTATACTTTAGTCTAGGCTAATACTTCAAGAATACATTTTCTCTACTAAAGTATAAATTATTTTTACTAAACCCTTAGTAATCTTCAAACTCTATTTGATAACCTGTTGAAATAAAGAAAAAGAAGCTAAGTGAGAAATTAAATGTTTTGGCCTGAATGTCTATCCATCTTTAAAGCTCTGCAACATAAAAACAAAACAAACAAAAAAANATATATATAATTACTACATACTATAGATCAAAAATAACTAATTAATTAATAAAATAGAAGTATACTAAAATAATGGAATGGGGTTTGTGATGTGGTAGGAGAGGAGAGATTAAAAAGAGTTATTTAATATGAAGTTATAGAAATCAAGTTCTCTGATATGTTTAAATGATCTGTTTAATGACCTGTTTATTTCGGGAACGAAAATTGCATTATGTTATGGGGCAATGTAAAAAGTGTAAAGTATTGCTATGATAATTTGTGTTTAAGAATAATAAAAATGTTGGTGTATGTGAATGAAACAGATGCTGAAATAACTGAATATACATTTAGTAACTTATCATACTGAATTCCCATTGTATCTGTATGGGCTATGGCTATGAATTCAATTTTATTTTCAATTACATTAACTTTAAGTCAATATTGCAAAGCCTTTTCCTTTGTTTATTTATTTTGCTCCTAGCATGTATTCTATCAATTATTGAATTATTAACACATTCCTATAGTGCTTGCTAAGTACTTAAGTTTCAATTTAATTAGTATTTAATGTGTTATTAATGTGTTGATTTTTTGCTTTTAATGTTCAATAATAGAGAAATGTTTAGAGGTAGAGATTATCCGAGCTTCCTAGCTAATCAATCAGTTAAGCACTATCATTTGCCTAGTAATCAATATTAGTGTTCAAAGCTAGTGTTCAAATTATTAATTATTTATTAATTAAGTGCTTAAAATACCTTTAATATATTTTGTGTCTTGTTTACGACTCATTTTATATCAAAATATTCTTTAAATTTGGTTTGATTAAGTTTTTTTTTTTCTTATCTATGGTTTTCTAATTCCAAATTAAATATGTGTTTGTTTTTAAATGCATGATTTATCAATTAAATTTTATCATCTCCATTGTCTGTAGGTTTTTAAATCTGCCTTAATTTCATTACAATCTTAAAATCTAATTAGTAATAAATAAGAATAATGCAGCATTTAAATATAAAAATACATAAAATGATAAAACTTAAGCATCAAATCATGCTATTTATTAAAAACAAACTTATTTGATTTTGAAAACCATAGATCGTTAAGGAAAACTTAATCAAACCCAAAATCATAGAAAATATTTTTTTTTATTAAAAGCTATTATAATTATTAAAGTAGAAAAAATCATGAAGAAGATATTAAATATGTTAACAATATTTTTAAACACTTAATATGTAATAAATAAATAATTTGAACTTAGATAATACTGATTAATAGGCGATGATAGTGTTACTTAGATCGATTACTCGAATACATTAACCTCCACTTCTAAACAGCTGTAAGTTTTGACATAGCCTTGGTGGTGGAAGGTTCAATTTTAATTATGTGGCTCATGTTTCCCTGCAAAATTTTATTTTTAATTCCAGAAGAGGCATTAGCATAAGACGTGAAATTATTAGAGCATAAGATGTGAAATTTTTAGAGCATAATAATAACAAAATTATTAAAACATAATAATTAAACACAATAAAATAAATATTTTATTTTATTTAAAATTAAAGCGATAATGTTTTTATACTTTACTATTTGCCCATTATACAAATGTGTCAGAATTGAAGAAAAATATTACCTTTTTTTTTAAATTCAGCAACCATTTTGTTTTGTGTGTGTGTGTCTATTTAATCTTGGAAGCACGGGTGTGTGTGTGTGTGTCTGTTTAATCGTGGAAGCACAGGTGTGTATGTGTGTGCATGCATGTCTGTGAGTAACAAGCTGCCCCCATGCAACAAGGGATGCTAGTGGCTACTTTAAATCAATCGTAGGTATTCAGAACGTATTAGGCATTTTTATTTTTCCAATGCTGTTTCTTTTTTATTTTAACTGAGCTAAAGTGAATAAATAATTAGGCAATGTTTTAGTAAACATCATTAATATCATATTTCATATACAATTAATATTATATTTATACCATTACGCATTATTCTTATTTATTGATATTTATATATGCAACTACCAAGGATAGCCACTCTTCTCTTCTAAAGCGGTCTTAGTGACCTTGCCTTTTTCTCCCATTGCTCTTCTAATCATTTACTTTCTTAATTTATGTCTGTTCAAAATGAGAAATTTGCTTAGTTTACTCATTTCTTATAAAACACCTTTATTAACTTAAATTTTATTTTTTTAGGCCAGGAAGTGGTCCTTCGAGGAGGCAGAAGAAGAGTAACTGCAGGTCGGCCTCTTATGTCTGCCAAAACGAACAGGGACCTTTCAGTGACTCAGTTTGCTGTTATCGATGATGAAAATGTCTCAGCCACCCAGCAAGTCACTAAAGGAGGAGGTGGTAATAAGCTTATATGTTTATATCTTTGTTAAGCCCATAATTTTTTTATCCCATAAGAATTTTGTAATATTATGTAGTAAGTATCTGGATTCAACATTTCTTTTATTTATTTTTGTTTTTTGAAGTAGAAGGAACAGAGCATACAAAAATTCTGTTATATAATGTACTCTATTTACTCGATTTAATTGAAATGTCTGTTTGATTTACTTTCTTTTTCTTTTCTTTCTTTGTTTATTTCTCGATAAGAGAATGTTTTCTTTACAAATAATAGAGCTTAAAATTAGAACCAGGCTCCCCAATCTATTAATTTTAACTGTAGTTTAAGTTAATTTACACTTGATTTATACTATTAATAGGTTCCCTCATATTTATAGCTACTAAAAATGGAATTCTTTCTATTGATCTCCTTCAGTTAAATTCTTCTTAACTATATTATTTTGTTCAAATGGAGAGTTTTTTGACCGTAGATATTATTATCATTATTATCAGATGATTTTAGTTGGGGTTCGGTCAAGATAGATTTTTAAAAAAATACAAATTTAAAAGCAGTCATGGAAATGTGAACTTAGGGACAGGACATCCTCTCTCGTCTTCATGATAGGCAGCCCTGAAGATGGCTCACAATGTAAGCCAAAACATTGTAAGATAATTTTTTTTTAAATACACTTTTTTTTAAATTTGTATTTTTTTGGATCTACCTTAACCGAACCCCAACTAAAATCATCTAATAATATATTCTTTTGTTTTCTCTGCTATGAGTATTACTAAGAAAATTTAAAATAATGCATTATACAAGACTCACCTAAATTTTTTATTTATGTGTCATGTGTGTGTGTGTGTGTGTGTGTGTGCATGTTTGTGCTTGTATATGCTTCTTTTGAGTGCATATTTAATTAGAAGTATGACAATATTAGTGATGGAACAGTGACATGTCAACTAATTACTTAATCAACTCCTCTTAAAGTCCAAGATTATCAGCCTCTTTAATATACTTGCTGATACAGTAACAATACCCATGACAGTGAAGAGGTGCAGAGCTCCAGAAAGTGATTCGAGAATAGTCCTGCCTAGGTGATTTGCTCAATTGAATGGTTAGAGAAAACTCCCTCTCCTGTAAGGTAAAACACCCCATGCCCCAGTTTATTCATTCTGGGCTGGTAAATTGGCAGAAGTTGGAGGTTTGGATGCTCTTCACTTTTCTTTTGCTTGATGGTAAATATGTTCATAGCAATTAAAGCCACAAGATACAGTAAAAAAATCTCAATTTCTACCCTACACAGTAAAGTCCAAATTGTTTTGTTGTAAATTTGTATGTAAAACTAATGAATTTTCATTTGATTTTAGGATTAACTCTTGTTTCTCAATGGAAATCACAATTTGATGATTCAGAAGAAACGACAGATAATGAATGGAAAGGTGAAAATATGCCTAGTCCAGAACATAAGGTTGCTTTGAGTGCTGCAGTGAGTATCTATATCACTTATTGTTAATAAATTTCTATAAAAGCTTCAGAAACATTGATCATGTTTTCCTCAATTTTGCTGGTTGGTAGATCATTATACAATTTTGGCAAAATTAAAAATCACTAATTCCTCAGTTGATGCTTTTATTAAAGCTGGCTTCATGATTTAAGTTCCATAAACTGCTTTTATCGGTCAGTAGGCCACTAGGCTGGAGCTTATCCCACTGCTTAGCAAACATAGAACAAATAAATGTGTATAAAAGAAGATAATTCAGAATCTAAATTTAAGTGAATGACTGATTCCTCTCTTTCAGAAAAAGTCTCTTATATAAGAGCTGCATAAAGTTATGGGATTTCCTGTGTATCTTTAAATATGGACATAAATGAAAGTAAACAGCAAATTACATATTTAATGGAGAGAACAATGAATGAAAAAGGAAATAAATTTAAACTGGCTCTATTCTGATCAGGAAAAAAAACTGTAGGTAGAACACTCAGTCATCATAATTCAATCAATCAAACATTACCAGTCAGGTATCAAATCCTGGCCACCTCCAACAGTTTCCAACAATTGTTACGGTTTTGTGTGATTGCCATTCAATAATGAATTAAATTAATTATAATAATATTTATGTGTGTGTCAGTGCTCTATAGGCCGTATTTATGTGGCCTGTTAAATGTAAACAAAAGGCTTTAACTTTTGCTAACTAAACAAAAGTTTAGTATTGAGCCAATATGAGTTTAGTAATCGAACCAATATGAGTGGGGATTCACTAAAATTTCAATTTAGAGTATATAAATTTTATTCCTGATATTTCGCAATAGGCATAATATGATGGATTAGAGTAATAAAACTCAACATAGTTTTTTTTTCATTTATACATAAAGTGTTTTATTATTTGCACAGCAAAATTTTACATTTATGAGTAGGGGTTTACCTGAACCCGAAATTTTTTTTTATAGTTTAGAAGCTGCTATTAGTTGTTTTTCTTAATAAAATGGGTCATAAGTGGAAAAAAGAAAGACCGAGTTCGAGTTCATTTTTAAGTGAATTGAGACAAGGGTTTACTTAAATGTAAAAAAAAAAAAATTTAAAAGGAGAGTTTTTTTACCGTAGATATTATTATTAGATGATTTTAGTTGGGGTTAGGTCAAGGTGGATCCAAAAAAAATACAAATTAAAAAAAAGTGTATTTTTTTAAAAGATTATCTGCCAACGTTTCGGCTTACATTGTAAGCCATCTTCAGGGCTGCTTATCATGACAATGCTTATCAAGGCGAGAGAGGACATCCTATCCCTTAGTTCGCATTTCCATTTCTCGTCATGGAAATGTGAACTTAGGGACTGGACGTCCTCTCTCGTCTTCATGGTAGGCAGCCTTGAAGATGGCTTACAATGTAAGACGAAACGTTGGCAGATATCTTTTAAAAAAATACACTTTTTCTAAATTTGTATTTTTTTTTTGGATCTACCTTGACCTAACCCCAACCAAAATTATCTAATAAAAAAAATTGTATTGCAGCAGACTTAAAATTTAGTAATGTAATGAAATTCATCTCATATTTGTTTATTTATAAGTAAGTTAGGGGGATTAGATGACAGGGAAAGTTCAAATACAAATATTTATTACCTTTATTGCTAAAGAATTTGCTCTGTTTACAACATACCTTCATGACCAACTTTTTATAGTAATATTTTTTTTTTTTTAACTTGCCTCATTGTGTGTTAATTAATTATTGCTTCATTCATCATTATAATTTTCAGTAATGCTTTTTAAATGATCATAAAAGGTTTGACCAAACTGGTTTTTTTTTTTTAATTTTTTATATTTTTATTTATTTCAGGGACCTCCATTTGTTTCTGTTGAAGTTGGGAGTGGCTGTGGACCAGCTAGCTCAGCAAGTGACAAGAAGCCACCTACTCAACCTCAGGGTCCTCCACATCCCCAAGAAACTCACTTATCCAAAATCAGTGAAGATTCTACCAAACATAGTTGTGTAAAAAATGTACAATTTCAAGTGAGTTGACAAATTTAATTAAACTTTATAATTTAAATGGTGGTGGTGATTTGATTGTGGTGGTTGTTCTAGCAGTCGGGCAACTCGGGGAACAACAATACAAATCTAGTAACTGAGCGGAACCAGAAGTTGCTTCCTCGAAGCCTAAACAAAGACAGGGTTAAGTGCCTGAACATTGCTGGAATTGAAGGATATCCACACTTACAACCTATACTCCCAAGGGCCTGGAGTGTCCCTCAGATAGGTCTTAACATTAGGTACGCTCTCAATGTAGTATTAAAGTTGTGGGTGATATTTTCTTTTTTCCCCAATGAAATGTCTTTGCCAAAAAGTCAGATGTTATTTTTATTATGTTAGGCCTGGACTTGAGCCTCCATTTCTCCAGCAAGCAGCCTTTGATGAGTTTCTGTATACTGTGGATGTAATGAGGAATGTTGCTACTCGTAGTACTCAAGTGATGAGGATTCATAAACGCAAGAATAGCTTACCTGTAAGCACCATCTGCATAATTTAGTTTGCAAATGGTTGAAAAACAACACAAAGAAAAACTTTTATTTTTATGTTATTTATTTTTACAAGTTTGGTTTTTCTTACAGGCTATGCCTCTCTCTTGGCCCAAACCTATATGTAATGGAACCTATAAGAAAGAGGAGAAACAGAAATCATCGCAAGATAAAGAAGAATCATCATTAGTCACTGCAAAAACTACAGCTGATGATGGTAAGTGACATTATTTATTATGACTCATCAACTTCATCTATTAAATGAAGAAGATAAACTTTTAAAATGACAATAATTATGATTTTTTATTTATTCTATTTATCAGATTTCCCATTTAAAAAAATCATATAATTATGTTGGAACCTTGATGGGAATTTAAATGGATCTTTACTGCTTCCCCTGACATTGAAGTAGTATTGATTTTCTATATACACATATATATATATATATAGTAAACCAAATTCAATAATTTTTTTTTCCAAATCATTGTATGCGTTCATTAAAGGCTGAAATCTGTGAAGTATGATGAGGGTG
>KZ808821.1:33123-71644 GCA_000696205.2 Oncopeltus fasciatus
TTTATTATTATTTAAAAAAAAAATTTATGTTCTTATATAAATTTAAACATCAATTCTATATGTATGGGCAAAAGAATTTTTAAGGGTTCTCTTATAATATTCATGTAAAAATGAAAAAAGTTCTTACAAACTTTTTGTAAATCTTCTATTGCAAATAACAAAGTGTTACATTCCAATACAAATAAGTATTTTTATCCCATTAATTAAATACATAACTTGACTGTACTATATTCTATATTTACACTCATTTTAGTTGTATTTTTTTTATGAACATTTAGCATAGCACATTCATAATTTAAAATACCTTTGTTTATAGAATTATTGTTATTTGTGTGTGTGTGTGTGTGTGTGTAAGTGTGTGTGTGTGTGTGTGTGTGTGAGTGTGAGTGTGAGTGTGAGTGTGAGTGTGTGTGTGTGTGTGTGTGTGTGTGTGTGTGTGTGTGTGTGTGTGTGTGTGTGTGTGTGTGTGTGTGTGTGTATGAATGCCACATGTCCTTAAAAATAGTAGTAATAGAAAATATATGAATTGTTGTATTAATTTATCATATGGGCCCCATAACTTTAGTGTACTCTAATGTACTCTGTAATGTGTGTACTCTTTTTTAGTGTATATAAAAAATATTTAAAAAAAACTAAGTCAAACTTCCATAATGCATAAATCAATTGAGAAGTCGTGTGCAATCAATTTTGATGTTAATCTCAGAAACTTATAGAAGCAATGAACATATGTTAACAAGTATAGGGTAATGATTGGCTTTGAAGAGAAAAGGTTTTAGGTGGCACAAGTGCTTCCTATGTCAGAGAAAATGTTTTAAACCAAGATTGTTCTGCCCATCCATAAGCAAAATTTATTAAAATATTGAAAAAGAAATGGTATTCTTAAGAGTTGTGTAAAAAAAAATTAATATTTTATCAAATCTCGGATTTCAAAGGACTGTAAATATTTTAATCCTATTTAATACTTAACAATAATTAATAATCCCTTTAGAGCATTCTCTAAGCTTCTTAAATCCAATTTAACTTATTCAATATGCCTCAGTTACGTTGTTTATTTATTAGTTATTCTTTCAAAGAAGAAACACGGCAGCGTCCTATAAATTACTGTAAAAAAAAAAAAAAAAAAAAAAAAAAAAAAAAAATTCACAGCCGCTGAAGCAATTGGTGAACATATTAAAAAGAAGGGGAAGGTGCTCATGACCAGTTCACTGTAAGAAGTTGGTTTGAAGGATTTAGCCATGGATATAGGATGTTAGAAAGGAAGAAGTGCTCCGGGAGATCATTATTAGATATTGATGAGGTTCTGCTGTAAGCTTTTGAGTCAAGTCCATCCACAAGTACTCGCAAACCTACCAAGGAGTGTGGTGTGTTAGTTACCAAAAGATATATTAGTTGTCTTCTACTTTCTTTAGGGAAGGTGAAAAGGAGCAGTACTCCTCAGCAATCAGCCAAAGGGTTAGAAATGTGTGAAAATTGATTGAAAAAACTTCTGAAGAGATTTTATCAGAAGTTATTACCTGTGAGGAAAAGTTGGTTTACAAGCAAAATCTGAATACCAGTAAGTGATAGATAAATCATGGTAAAACTACTTTTCTGGATGCTGCTAGGGGTTAATTTGAAAAAAAAAAATCCTTACTTGTTGGTTCTTTCAAATTTTGAAGGTGTTGTTCATTAATTAAATTAAATTTGTTCCTGATATATGCTCTATGGAATCTGAACTCTACTGTGAACATTTGGACTAAAAGATTCTTCGTGAGGTTTTCTGAGTGCTATTATGCTTTTATCGTCCAAAGAAGAGATTTACTCCAAGGCAATACTGGTCCTTACACTTCCCATCAAACCAAAGAAAAGCACTTCAATTCAACCAAATTAAAACTTCTAAGTTTTTTGTGGGTCTGAACTCCTGCATCGTCTACCTAAATGGGCTATATGTCCAGACTTGCACCATTGTATCACTACTTGTTTCGTTCCCTGGCCCATTTTCTTCAAGAGAAAAAATTGCTAATTTTGGAGAAGTTGAAATTGCGATCTAAAAGTTTATTGACAACCATTCCAAGAAATGGTACCATTATGGGATCAAGCAGTTGGCTAAATACTGACAAACTAAGAATAGAAAAATGATCATACTATCATAACTGTCATTGAGGAAGATCTGTGTCAAGCTGGCTTTGAAGAAGACAATGATGAAACTTATATGTTCTAGTATGGTCCTGAAAGTCCCAGAGTGCAGAATGTCATATCTGAGTTCCCACTTAAAAAATAAAGGCTCGAATAGGCAAATAAAATGTCAAACCATTGCTGATTGTCTTTTTAAATCTAATGTTTTTCCCCCTTGGACAAACTTTGAGGTGTTTTTGTATAAAATTTTTACCAAGATCGTAACAAAGAGTCAACCAAGTGAGGTCAGCCATTACCACTGAGTAGAAGTTTCATCCCTCAATGCCATGTCACACCTGCTTTGTGAAGAGCTGCTACCTAGCCTAGAACAGGATTTCAATAATTCCCCAACCCTCTTACAGTCTTGCTCTCCCTCCAGATTCTTTTTTTATTTTTTCCAGAGTTAAACTCCCCTCATAGTCACCTGCAACAAATCAAACTTTAAAGAAGATTTCTGATAGTTTTTACAATATCACCTTCGCTTATTATGAGTAAGGGAACTCTGCTTATCTTATTTCTTTTTTACCTTACAACAATAGCAAAGGAAAATTGCTAGAATAAACAGTTATATATTTTAGTAGAACTTCATTCCTTTAGTAAAACAAAAAAAATTATTTTTCTTTTGTCTGTTGATTTTTATTTTTATTATTTTTATATAATTATTTATTCATTTTTATTCCCTCCTTATCCTACACATTCTGCATGGATTTGGAGGAGCATGGTTTTACTAAATGTATGCTACAATTTCCGATTTTTATATTTTTTTTTTTTTTTTAAATATCCTTCAGAAGTTTTGACTATGACAGTCTAATTTTTATTTTTATGTCATGTCATTTACAGTTTGTTCAACAGGAACATTTTGTTCAAATGATCCCCCTCAAGCTTCTTGACTCGTAGTTGAGAATACAAGTTTTAAATTATATACAGGGAGAGGTGGAATTAGCCCGGTGAGTACAGGGCGTGAGGAGACTACTTCACTGTACTTTGATGCTACTGAAGAATCAAGTAAGGACAAACACAACCTGTCTCCAGTGAAGGAACAAGAAAACAGGTAAATGTCTTGCTCGTATAATTTTATGGTGAAGCATTTTTCCCGCACATTGTTTATCCTTCATCTTTACTTATCTTGTTTTACATTTATTTAGAATAGTCTACTTCTTTTAGCTTTTTAGTTTGTTATGAATCTACATTTGCTTTTATTTTTGTTACTTTTTTAGTGGGGGCAAAAAATGTTTTTTTACATAGTGTGAACTTTTTAATTACTTAAAAGTGGAGGAAAAATTTATTTTTTGGTACTATTCATTTTACTTTGCTTTCTCAGATATCTCAGTTTTCATAATTTAAATTTTTTAAGAAAAAATCAAACTAAAGAGGCTTTGATAGCTCACTAAATTTCTAAATATCTTGGTATTAAATAATCACTGAATCTTCACTAATTGTATTTACATTATTGTTACATACCTTTGAATTTTCTCTCAAACTATGAATATTTAATAACTTCAAAATTTTTGACTTATCAAATCATTTCTAATATTTTAATTTTCATTTTTTGATAATTTAGTTTAGCAAATATTATTCAAAAATACTAATTTGTATGAAAGCTGCCTCTGTATTTATGAAATATAGTTGCCAAATATTTCCTTTTTCACAGCCCTTATCGAAGAATAACTGGGTGAATTCCATGAATAATTGAATCAATGGTACTCAATCATTTCAGTGGCAGTCCATTTTGACCAGTCCAAATTATCACTGCTCCATCTACGTCACTAGAGTACCGGGTGGGTGCAATGACGAATTTTTACTTCGACTGCGGATATTAGGAGTCGAGGACCACTGGCAATCTTCCGAATTTCTCTAATTCCATAAAGACAATCTAAGGTAGCTCAGGGGATCCGTTCGGGTCTCGCAACCCTGACGCTACGGGTTCAAATCCCGTCCGGGACAATCTTTATTTATAAATAAAGGTGTTTAGAATGGTGTCTCTCCCTCCATGATTCTACGCGGTTGAAAGGAAGGCTTACACCATAAATAAAAAAAGACAATCCAAATGGCAATTGACACTACCACCAACAGCGCTAATGCCGACATCCACCGTCGTTCCGACAGTTGACTATGGGTTAAGATTGAATGTCATCACGATTATTCTATTGCGATAATATCTACAGTTAATTTCATAAGAGAATATGACATTTTATCTTTAACAAGTGCGTTTCTAACAAATAGTATAATCTACTTATTATAGTAACAGCGATATTTTTCACATGAAATCAACTTGCTGTTTTGAGATAGGAATTACATATTTACGTTACAGATGACGTTTGTTATTATAATTGTGATCAATTTTAAAAATTTTAAATATAGTTTTTTTAATTTTAATTTTTGTGATAGTTATGATAGAAATAAGACTTATATTATAAAAGGATTTATGTATTAAAAGGAACATTTACTTATAGAAATATTACTTTTAATGATTTTAAAGAACGTCTAAGTTCTATTATATCTAACATTATCTAACTATATCACCCCCAACCCTTCTCATCGCTGACTTCTTCAGCCCTCTCTAAGTCCCACCCCCCACTATTGTATTTCATTCTAGATTGCATCTGTATGTTGTAAAATACTTCAATTCCATGCAAATTAATTATTGTCAGGATTTTCCCTTTTGTTTTTAATGGTATTCGCAACAATACAATTACAANAAATTTTTGACTTATCAAATCATTTCTAATATTTTAAATTAATAATTTATTTTTCTCTTAACAAAATTCGGTTATCTGCAATAAGTTATAGCGCTACTTTCATCTTGAATATTTGAACAAAAATTTTTTTTCTGGCTGAAATTATTACTATTAAATGAGGTATTTTATTTTCCCTTAACTATCTTTTATTTTTATTACTGAAAAGATTAATAAATCTAACAAAGAACTTTTCAGCGATTAATCATTTTCAAAAAGTTATCATTTATTTTGGTAGTTTCTATACCATTCTAGATATTCCGATTATGGTTCTCTTTTTCATAGAGAGCATGGAATTGCCTAATTGGTTCACATATAACTAGTTGGTAGTGATATAACATTGCATGAAAAGTGAATAAATTAAAGTTTGTTTTTTAAAAGTATTTCTAGCCCACAAAACCCAAATGCCATGAAATAAATTTACTACAATGGAACCAGAACACTGGAAATAAATAAGTAATTAAATAATACAAAAGTATTACATTTTTACAACAGTGGGATCATGATATTTCAATTTTTAAATTCTATCCTGTTCTCTCGATCGCTTATGTTAACAGGTTTTTTCTCCTATCTTTGCTGTGCCTGTCACATGAAAAAGAGTAATTTAAATCAAACAGATCATTTAATGTATATTGAAAAACAAATATCATTATGTACCCATTTTAATCCTTAAAAAATATAATTTTAAGTATGAAAAAATTAATTTTTTTTTCTCTAACTATAGTATTTTTCATGTAATAGAGCATACAAATTGACCAAGAGATTTGTAGATTTCTAAGTTGTATATATTTTTGAAGCCCTTATCCTTATGGTCCAAATTTTTAAAAAAATTATCAAGAAATTTACATTGATAACACATAGTAGCATAAATGCCAAAAATTTGGAATACATTTTTTAGCATTATACTCTTAAGAGTGTCTTTTTTTTTTTTTTTTTTTTTTTTTTTTTTTCTATGTTTAGATACTGGCTTCTGGGTGACCCTCACTCCTAACTGTCCAATATTATGTTTAGCTAAAATTATTAGCAAATATTGAGCAAGATTCAATTATTGTATTTTGAGAATTGTAATAAAATAGTTTATCCGAGGAGATTTTAGAAGTATTAAAATCTAGTATTCTGTTTTTATGAGCTAGCCATGTATGATTTGATTATTCATATCTTTGAACAACTGTTTTATTGTTATATAAGTCACAAATACTGATTTTTGTACAGATGCAAGACATTTTCTCTTTAAAAATCTTTCTTATTGAATGAGTAGATTGGGTTCAGTCCTCCATAAAACAAAAAACTTTATTAAAAAAAAGTATTGTTTTCCTCTAATTATAAACTTAAATCCTTGCACACCTGCCTCAAAGAACTCATTCCCCTTCGTAATAGAATCAATGTAATTTATACAATCCTTTGTATCTCTCCCGTAGGCAGAAGAGAAGTAGTCATTCTTCAATATTTACTGTTTGGGTCCACACATTCTATCCTATCCTATCTAGTTGAGAAAATGAATCACTATCTGTGATACTTGCTGTGAGCAATTACAATTGAACATATTTTTGCAGCGACAAAAAAGTATGATTATTCTGATTGGGATACCCTGCTGAGCTTTAGAAAATCTTAGAGATTTAGCACCATAATAAACATAAATTTTTTAATAAAGCAAAATATTACTATAAGATCTTTCTATTATTGATTCAAAATAATTATTCTTTTGAAAATTTTATGATACTTAAAATACATTTGAATTTCATAAAATTAATTATGAGATCTAATAATAGCATATGTTTGATTAAATTATAAAGAATTACATTCAAATATTCAGATTTTTTAAAACTGAACTTGTGCCCCAATATCTTTTTATTGATACTATCCTCAATTGATTATTAAAAGTATTTTTTATCTATACCTGACCTCATCCCCCCCCCCTCCCCAAAAAAATACTTCTTTCTCTGTGTGTATAAAATGTTTTCTTTTAACACACTACTGTGTAATGTAGCTTCTATCAGAGCCACAATTTCAGGAGAACTCAAATCGTTTGCAAACCAAGTCATTTTAGTAAATCAATCAAATGAATAAATTAAATAAAAGGGTTACCACAGTTTCTAAATAAGCCTTAGCTGGACTATTAGAGCTGGAAATCAGAAATTGTGGTCTTTAGAACTTTCATAGTTTAAAACAAGTTAGGCAGAAATTATGGTACTTGCAAACTGTGCATCCTAATTGTCTTGACACTTGCTATTTATATACCCAACTTTGAGGTCTGTTGATCTAAAACAGGCTTCCGCAGTGGAAATAGTACCACAGTCCAAAGGCCTGCAAGCTGATTTTTTGTTACTACCATAATTGAGTAATACTTAAATTTCAGTGGTTTATCAATTTTTGTATTTTCATGAAATAATCATTACCTGCTTTAAGAACACCATGAAAAAGAATGGCAAAGAGGCCATTATTGCTGATCATGATCAGATTTGGCAGAAAAGAGTAAACTGTTCAGCCTGCAGAATTATTTTCTTCTATTTGTTCCTTTAATTGCATTTGGCTTTATTTTCCAAAAGTATTTTCAAGTTAGAACATAATTTCCTTTGAAGAAATGACCATAAGGTTTTTACCCCCCCCCCCTCAGAGAACCAACACAATCTGTATGTCTGACTAAAAATTTTAATTGTTGAGCTTTATGAACTTCAGAGGTGTTTTCCTTCTCTTTTATACAAATGCAAAGTGTAAGTTCACCGTTAATCAGTTGCCTCCTGGAACCCACTGTTGACAGTCAGTCTGACAAGTGCTTCTAAGCATGCATCCACCATTTTATGATGCTGAAAGTTCTGTCCTTTCACCTAAAGGAACTCGTCTACCTGCAAGAAGACGTAAAGTTTCTGCACTCTCTAATGGGATGCTGTCTAAGAGTGTGAAACAATGCATTCTACAAACACTTTGTATCTTGAAGTAAGACCTCTCAATGCGGCCCGCCCCTCTAATCTGCCCCACAGACCCCAATCTGTAATCCATGTACATAGCAAGATATTTACATTTCCTTTAGTCTTAAATATGGTATATTTTCACCCTTATGCCTGGGTTATTTAGCATTCACCATACTGTTTAATTTTATTATTATGGTGTTTTTAACACCCCCACCCTTTGCATTTTTCTTTTTAAATCACCCTACCTAACTCCCCTCATCCTCGCAAAAAAAAACACAACCTTGCACTCACTGGGACAGCTGTCTGTTACCCATCACTGTTTCTTTCATTGTTGTTTTCTTTTAAAATCACTTGTGGAAAAGTAAATAAATATAAGTATTTATAGGTGAAGAATAATATAATAATGGAAAAGAATAAAATCTATATTTTCTTAGGGAACATATTTATATTTGTAGATGTGCAGCTAATCAACTCACAGATCCATAGTACTATGAGGGGGTTCAGGCTATGAGGGCTACATTTTTGGTAAAACTGAGCAACCATCTCAATATGTTTGTATATATTGTTTCTTTCATCAGCAAAACATAATCACAGATGCACACTATCTGCATGACACATCAAAATTTTAACAACCATTTTCATTCAAATACCTGCTGCTTTCCATAAATTTTAGAGAAAAATCTATATAAACTTACTATTTTTTAAGCCTAACTGATCACAATTGCTGGATGTAACAATATTTCCTGTACAATATGTCTTCTATTTTTTTTAATTTAGTGTGGCTTTTGTTAGTTCTATTCTATTTTTTTGTATTGTATTGTTATTTGTTCACTGGAAAGGTTCTTTCTTGGAATAGCTACTTATTTTTATTCTGTTGTGGAGCATTAGGTATACTCTCTTATATAAGAATAAGAAAGAATATATTTTTGTGTGTAGGAGATAAATAAGGAAAAAGAGAATGAATGGGATTTTTTTTTTTTTTAATTTATAAACTGAGCAGCTTCAATCCTTAATTTCAACTGGGAATGTTAGTTCTTCTATTATGTTCATTTTAAATTTCTAAATTCAGCATTCAAATTGATTTATAAATTTGAAACTTGTAATAATAGATCTGTAAAATATTCATCTAAATTTCACTATTAATCATCTATCAAAATAAGGAACTCATAATTTCCAATGGCCAAGTAGTTTATCATATACTCTAGATTCATGTCTGAATCTAATACAAATAAACTTTGGCTTAGTTGATACTATTGGCCAGGTATAATTTGTTGTATTAAAGATAATTTGTCAGGAATATTATTACTTTAAATTATTTAAATATTTAGAAAAAAATTTTGTTTTTCATGGCCCTATGATACTAAGTGTGAAGTTTTCTCCTTTACAACTTTTAATGGCGTTAAACAATTCAAGTTTTAATCCATTCTTCACTCTATAAAAAATCAGGGAAAATAATCTTTCCTGCTCTTAATATACTTTGTATAGAAAGAGTTTTGTAGTGTGATTTTACTTCAATATTAGGCCAAATGCTCTAATTCGAGTAGTTAAAATTGTTCTCTAATTTAATGATTATATTTTATCCATATTTAATTATTTTTACTCCATTTTATTGTGGAACTGGGAATGGTCAGTCTTCTGTGCACATATTTTATTTTGGCTTGTTGACACATGTTATAAAGGCTCTGATGATGAAAACTGGATCTTCCAAAATCATCTAAATCTAAGAAAGATGGCAGTAATGTCAAATATAAGGAGCTCAAAAATACTTTCATTACCCATATAATTTATTTACCTGAGTATGTAGTTAAAGATATATAAGCATTGATTTTAAGTCGTGAGATGAATAATATAAAATGAATAATTAAATAATTTGAGAGTGTATAAAATCTAAGAATACAGGAATTGTTGTTACATCAAAATTATGACATAATTGTTGTTTAACACCTCACTTTTCACAATACACTGTTTGTTTTTTCATTGTATATTTATTTTCATTTGTTTACAATAGTATTTTCTCGTATGTAATAATTATTCTTATAATAGTGAATATATTGTAATATATATTATTTTATTCCTTATACCTTAACAATTTCCTTTTTTTTAACATCTTTTGATTAATATAGTGAAAAATTAATTTTATCTCGTTACCAAATTTATGTTATAATCTTGTATCTTGGATTCATTGTTACCTATCCTTGTAGGCCTTTTTGCTTGTAGGTACAAAACTGTCAGGAAATATTATTACATTATTCATCCGTTTGAACTCGGCCTCTGCCTTGTTATATTATTATTTATATCGGTAGTTGTATGATATTCTGAAATATTATTCTTAAGTAGAAATGATAAATTTTAAATCATAATTATTTTTTAAGTGATTTAGTTTCAAAATTTTATTTCACATATTAAAACAAATGGTGACACCAAAATTTCAAACAGTGATGATTTGAAAAATAATAAAAAGAAAGTTAGAGAGAAGCACTTGAGAAAGATTAGAAATTCGTTGTTTTTTTTTTTTTTTTGTTGTTTTTTTTTTGAAAGAATAAGGGTATATTATGATAAATTAGTAATAAATTGATTTTAAGCCAAAGCTATATTCATAATTTTAAATAATGACATTTAGATGTTCACGTAGGCTTCGACGGTCGTCAGAAGTATTTACCATTTCTTCTTCCGAGTTGGACCGTTTCAAATTGGTGTTATTTGCCGAGCTTTCGCACAGCATGTGATGGCTTCTTCAGAGCTGAAAAGAGAATGAGAGTTGTGTATTTTAATGCTTGACATTATGAATGTGGTTGATTGCAGCCAAAACCACAACTCTCATTCTCTTTTCAGCCCTGAAGAAGCCATCACATGATGTGCGAAAGCTCGGCAAATAACACCAATTTGAAACGGTCCAACCCGGAAGAAGAAACGGTAAATAATGACATTTAATTCATGAGTAAAATATTGCTAGTGAATAACTTTTGACAGATAAGTAAACAAATTGTGAATTAATTTTTATCAAATTTTAAATGAATTTCATTTACATTATACTATCGCTATTAGTAGGTCTAAAAAGAAATATGTGGCATTGGAGTTGGTGACCCATCACCCATCCTATTAGGTTGGGTACGCATAGGTTAAATGTTGCATCTTAAGGAGTTGCTCAATACAGCTCAGTGTTTAAAGCTGTGTGCATACACCATCTATGTTAAAAACACAATTACTTCCACCCCTTCTCCTAAACATATAAACACACTGCAACTCACTCAAAGGTTATACAGTACATGACTTAAAGTTACCACCCCTAAGCAACCTTCTTGAATAGAAGAGCATTAAAGCCCTGTTATCAGATTTGAATGTTGTGGGCCTTTAAGTTGCACCAAAATGAAGTCAGTCTGATTCCAAAAAGTAGACTTGGGCATCATAAGGATCTTCACTTCAGATTTTGGAATGATATAATCCTTAATAGGCCTGGGCATTACTAATGCCTCCTTAAAATTACTGACTTAAGAACTTCTGACAATTTGTTAGATCAGTCATTGAATTAATGAAAAGAAAAAGCCTTATTATTATTGCTGTGATGATGAGCATAATAGACTTTGAGTAGGATTTATTGTTTCTTACCATGCAAGTACTCTAATTATTACTTTCAAACCATCAAGCCCCAATATTCATTCTCAAAATTATCTGGGAGGACTAAGAAAGATTAATTAAATGAATTTCTTGGGAAAAAAAACTGTTGATATTACCTCCAGAGCTTATATAAAGATATAATTGGACTACTATTGAAGCAAAATTAGCAGTAAAAGTATTTTTCCTGGACTAAATGCCGGAATAACCTTTATTATGTTTAAAATAATAATGGAAAAAGGCTAATTAATTTTACTGTGTCCAAGGACTCTGTAATTGGAGGCCTGAACTTCCCACATGCACTAAGATTCATGGAAATCCTCAGATACCACAACCCAAATAGTCCACATCCTGATAAGTGGAAGATATAAATTTATACTGATGTGATTAGGTCTTATAGTGGCACTAATATTGACTCTCGCCCTTTCTTTAGTATAGCTAGAATCCAAGCTATTTTATCCAAAGCCAAAACATAAACTAATGGCCAAAAATAAAAATCTACTATTAGATGTTTTTTTGTTGGGGTTCGGTCAAGGTAGATCCATAAAAATACAAATTTAATTTTTAAATTATCTGCCAACATTTCGGCTTACATTGTAAGCAATCTTCAGGGCTGTTGAAGTACAATGTCATAAGAATAAAAAAATAAAAATTAAATGATTTACTATATTATTATATAGAATTGCCATCACTATATGTAATGTGATATCAAAAGTTTGAATGTAGAAAACTATTTAGGAAATTTTCTAAATACAAAAAAAAAAAATTTTAAAAACTCCATTTGAGTAAAAATGCACTATGTTGGGAAACATAGGAGCCAGATGTGTGTACACTGTATGAAAGGAAGGTCAAAATTGATAACACTGCACAACAAAAAAATATTTTGAATGTTTCCTACACTAAATTAGTCTATTTCTACTAATTTTGGGGTGATAAAAACGAAAATAACATTGAAAAATTTTTATTAGCTCTGGTTTTTGAGATATACAGCGCTTGTTATTTTTCAGCCACTCTCGCAATATGACGGAACAAGAATTACAACATATATGAGGAGCCCATGATTTATCTTGGTCCCCAACTTTTACACCAAAATAATGTTCATAGGCAGTCTTAATGATGGGTGACATTTTACGTTTCTGAGCCTTAAATGTTATTTCACCACATATATAGCAAAAGCTATCGACAGAATTCACACACTTTCGAGGCATTTCAGATCAGCACTTAAATTAATTTAAAAATCAACTTCACACGATAATTTCAATAGCAACCACGTGCGTACAATTGACAAACTCGCAAAGGTTATGTTTACTACTTATGAACAGCTGATGAGAGGGGTGTTATGTAAACAAACATGTGTACCAACTGTTGGTGATGAAATATTTCATTTGTTGAAAACTCAATATATATATATAATAGAATGATACTATATCTTGAAAACAAGAGCTAATATTTAATTTTTATGGTCATTTTCGGTTTTAACACGTGGAAATACATTAAAATAAGCTAATTTCAACCCCGAAACAAAAACTTTGTTGTTCAGTGTAATATGGAAGCCTGATGATTATAGCATAGAATGTAAATGGAAATAGTGCTGAGAAGCTGTTTTAAAAAGTTCTAGAATTGCAGGGAAGATAAATTAGGGAGCCTTGGCATGATAATGAATGCCAAATAGTAACTACTTAATCCCATAAAAAAAAAAATAAAAAAAATGCCATTCAAGTGGAACACACGAACTGTAATGAAGGAATACCTGCTCATGAAACTGAAAGAAAATAATACACATAGAAAGAAAAAAAATGAGAATGAGAGAAATAAAAGGTCAAGGAAATAGAGATTCGTTGAAGATTATTTGAGGTGAGAAAATTTTATCTGAAAATGAATTTCATACCATTTAAAAAAATGTGATATAGAGTGTCCAAATAAAAGGTATCTCCCTCTCTCCTTCAACTTACTTTTAAAAGAATTAAAATTATTTTCTAAATATGCCACTGCCTTTGATGGAGTGACAGCTTGAAAAATACCAGTATGAATTCAGGGGAGAAATATCTGTAGCACACTTGCTAAATGTTTTCCTCAGAATAGTCCAGAATTCTTGGAAATAAAATCATCAAGATTCACCATCGTTAATTAAACTTTAAATCTGCCTACTCTTTTTATTGGAAACTATTATGAAAAAATTAGACTTTTAAATTTACTTAAAAATTACTTCCTAAATTAATCCACCTTGTAATTATGATAAGGAAATCAGATTTTGCCAAACATCTGTATTCTAATGTATCACTGGCATTCAAACAAACAAAATAAAGGACTGTGTCTCAGGAGATGCCCTAACTTACCTTCTCCTCAACCTGGCACTGGAAAAAAAAAATGGAGTCCAGACAAATACCTTAATGAACCGGACTGTCCAAATCTTAGAATATGTATACTACATTAACATAATGGCTTAATCAATAACAACCCTGAAGAAAGTATCCTCATCCTTTGAGTTAGTGTTAGATAGATGAGGCTTGTTTGTTATTGAAGCTAAAAATCAATAAATGCATACGGGGCACAGTGCTTGAGCAAAAGAGCAATATTCTAATTCTAAAAAGTCTAATGAAGATGGGCCACTGTATATTTTTCAATGAGGTTGTATGCCTTCGATCACAGGTAACCAGTGAAAATCCCCTGTTAGTAAAAAACTTTTTTTTTTCTTGCCTCATTTAAATTTAATGTATTATTTGTTGTGTTGAACAAAATTCAATTCCTCTCATGCTGAAGGCAGGTCCCAGACCTGTTATTTGGGATTGCAGGTTTAATAGGTAGATTCTCTCCTAGAATTTTTTTTTCTGCTATTTGTCAAAATAGATATTATATTCTTAAGAAAATGTATTCCCTTGCAAATTACTTGAATATGATAGTTCAAAGTTATTAAAAGAACCGGTAATGTAATGAAGATAATTCTTTGCATATTTGCATTATATTTTTTGTTTATTTAATTATTTCTATTTTTTATGTTATTATTATTTGCATTGTGAATATGTGTGCAGTTTTCACTTACCACATCATCACCTTAAAAACTCTATATTTACTTCACTCCTTTCAAAATTGCACAGACACCTTTATTTAGTTGAATATATTCTATTTGGGGTTCATTATTTTTTAAATATACTTATAATATTCCTATTTTATATTATCAAGTTAGTTGAGGTAATTTAAAAACTCATTTATGGAGGGAAATATAATGAATTTGAATCTTTGTATACCAGTAGTAAAAATTGTAAAACATTTAAAATATTACTTTCTCTGCTTGACTAAGTAGTAAAAATAATAAAATATAATTTTTTTTAAATGTGACAAATTAGTGATAATATTAGTAGAGAATTCCAATGTCCGGTAGATCTGGATAAACATTGAGAAAATCTAGGGTTATAGCAGTCTCCTGTTTTATTTCAAGGGTTTCTCAAATAAACTTTTCCTTCATACCATTACGAGGAGAAGAAACTTCCTGTGTCACACTAACATACATCACTTACCTTGTGTGATTTCTGAAGTTTCTTTTTCATTAATTAATTAAAATACCTCTTGGATTTCTTTCTTCAGTATTATTCCTGAATTCTACCAAAAATGTTCTGTTAAAAGTTTCATTTTAAACTGGAATTTCTTCTGTATCTGTCATTTTTGATTTGCTACACTCTCATAGGAGACTTGGGGCTTTGCTGAAGTTCAAAATGCGACTGTTTCTATTGATCAACTATTCTGTTCACTCTTCATTCATGAATTGAAGATCTTTGATGACCACAGATCAGCACTTAAATTAATTTAAAAATCAACTCCACACGATAATTTCAATAGCAACCACGTGCGTACAATTGACAAACTCGCAAAGGTTATGTTTACTACTTATGAACAGCTGATGAGAGGGGTGTTATGTAAACAAACATGTGTACCAACTGTTGGTGATGAAATATTTCATTTGTTGAAAACTCAATATATATATAATAGAATGATACTATATCTTGAAAACAAGAGCTAATATATAATTTTTATGGTCATTTTCGGTTTTAACNTATATATATATATATATATATATATGTGTGTGTGTATAATAATATGCGAGTGTGTGTAATTTTCTTCTCTTAAAGGGATTGAGTATAATTTTGGAGTGTAGAAATGGATCCTAGTAGATAGGAGTCACTTTTTCTATTGCTTTTTAGAAACAACAACAGTAATTAAAAAATAAACTTGTTTTAAATAATTCATCTTCAAAAATATATTTAACATAAGAAGAGAGGATTGTTGGGAATTTGGTCATGGCAGTTGAGCAATTAAAACTTATTAAATTAAAATGGATACTGAACATATTGGAATTAAAAAAATATTAATAAAATTCATAAGTGTACATACCAAGTAGGGTGATGGGGAGAGAGAGAGACGCATGCTCAACTGAGTCTACATCGTGACTGATTGTTTAAAAAATTTTTATTTGACCGTTGTGGAAAGGAACAGGAAATGGACGTAGGAGGGGGAACGGATGAGACGGTTAAATGGCTTGATGCTCAGGACATATCGCTGTAGGAAAGTGGAAGGGGAAAAAGGGTGGTCTTATTAAGATTTTTGTTTTTAAACTAAACAAACTAGTAAAATGTGTAACTGATGGTGGGGCATCACAGTGGGACTCTTCACTTGAAGAATCATTTTTGGGTTCGTTTGAAACGCTATAAACTATATGCTTATCAGTGAAAAGTATATGGCCTTATCCTCTGTTGTTGTGGCTTAATAACCTATATGTTTATCGCCTAAACAAAAAAGCATATCTATCTATCTTATCCTCTGTTGACTACCGACAATCTATTTCCTGGTAACTAGGAATTGTTTTTAGTTGAAGAATATTATCCATATCCCTTTATGCATGGTGTTCAACAAAATTAAGGCATGGTGTTCAAAAAATAAAGACATAATTGTCATCCAGAATTTCTGATGTTTTCTGACACATTGTCCCATACATATCCCTTTATCCTGTTCTTGAGAAAAATGCTTCATCTAGTTTTTCCTATATTGATTCTTTTGATCTCAGTTGAGTCTCTAAGTTGTTTGTAATTGACATTCTTTATAAAGCTGTTTAATTTCATGTTGTTTTTTTCTGTTTTCTTTAAATGGCGTGTCAACCTTTGGTCATTAATGCCAGGGAGATATTTTTAGGAGCAGGAAGATATTTTCAAGAAGAATTTCTTAGCAATAGGTCATGGTGAGGTATAACGAATTGTTAATGCAAATAGTTATTATGTGGATGGACATAGTAATTTCTTTGTGCTTGGAAACTATGAAATTTATAAGAAAGGAAAAATTGAGAGAGAGTGGAAAAGAATCATACTGAAAATGCATCTAGATAAGATGCCTGCCCTCTTTCAGAAAGTTCATTTATGGTCATCCATTTCATCTAGAGACTAGAATTTCGTCTAGAGTTTAAGTTATATTTTTTCCTTGTTTCTTTATATCTTAGTTACTCTGTAAATATATGTTTGATGGTAAGAAGTTGTCCTCAGACCTCACGAATGGGTGGGTGGGTTATCCTTCGCCATTATATAGCGATGAGTTAGTCTTGTGTGTCCTATTCTTAGTTTGGCTAATACCACTTCTCTCTAACAGTCAGTTGACATTGAACTGGACCATACCCTTAGAGTAGATTTTATCTCACATAACCTGTCTCTGGTTGACCACCATATATTTTCCCACTTATTAAGTACAATTTTTTTAATTAGTGCTTTTACATCATTCAAGGTGACTTTTGAGTACATCTCACTATCTTAATTTCATGTTTATAGCAAACTAAAATTAAAGTATAATGAATTTTCTATAAACAAAAATTATGGTTTTTTTTTACTCAAAAACAAACACAGTCACAGTTTTTCATTGTTTTTTAGCATGAGACTAGCTGGCTGTAAACTAGCTTATTTAACTGGTTATTTGATGTTTTTATGTGTGTGTTTGTGTGTGTGTGTGTGTGTGTTCAGCTTTAATTTTATTGTCAAATTTAATAAACTACATCAAGTTTCTGGTTAGAATGAAGAGTGAAATATGTTCAAAAATTTGATCAAACTCTTGTTCAATTTATTATCTGTCACTTAATTCTATTCAAGATTTAAAATTCATAGATAAAGCTGTATAACTTTTAGATTCGTTGATAATGTTTTTGATATTATCTAATTAGTGCAGTATGTATTGAATGAAGATAATGGGAAAGAATGTTGTGAATAATTAAATTTATTTTGATCTGTTATTTCATTGATTTTATAAGGTTCAGCTTAGGCTTAGATCCCAATATAATAGTATTTATTTGCACAAAAATTATGTCAATAATAGTTCTGGTCCCAGAACACATCCAATTGAGAATTTTCTTATCAGTAAAGCAAATCATTTTATCACCTAAAATTCTTTAAATACTTATAAATATTAAATTAGGGCCAGTGTACCTCTTTAGAATATGGTTAGAATAAGTTGGTTTCACTCTTTAAAAGATTATTGAGACAAACTTTATTTTATTTTGTAACTCTGTGTACTAACCAGCAGAATAAGTGATTTAAAAATAAAATTAATGCAAAATCAAAGAATCATATAGCTAAATGCATTAAGATTTAGCAGTGAGCAATGAATATAAAATCAAAATTTTAGTATAAAATAAAATAACTTCAGAATTCATTAACAACTTATAAAATATCTAATGACATCCGGCAGTGGAATAGCTCGAGACAATTACTTAAATATTTCATAAAATGCTTATTATATTGGTAAAAAAATAATGTTCACTGTTCTCTCCAATGGCTGCACAAAACACTCACTTGTGGGTTGTACAAAAGAACTTGGAAGTTACTTATTTTTTGTGCTTTAATTCAACTTAAACTAAAAACATATTTATTTAATCTGTGTGAAGAATCTTCTCTCAATTGTGGAAAAAAACTTCCACCAGGATTAATTAATTAGTAGGGGCTTAATCTGTTTTACATATCAATGAAGCTCTGTTACAGTTGGCAATTTTCTATAAATTTTTGCCAGAGAAAAATTGTTTGGTAGGGAACTGATTTTGTATTTATAATTTACTAAATTATTAGAATTGGTGAATAATTTGTTTATTTGTCAAACTTGATCCTATAAGTTGAGTCAAAGATTCAAACTGCCTCAAAATGAGGATTAGATACAATAAAAAATTGTCTCTCAGGTATGCTCCTTGTAAAAAGTTAAAGCAAGAGATTAGGGATTTCAGAGGTAAAATAATTAATGTTATTTACTATAAATTATAATTTTATCTTTTATTATAAAAGTTANTAAAAATTATATTTATTCTGTGTTTGCTTCTGCTTGAAGAAATAAATCCTTTTGAGTATTAAATTTATATTCATTTTAATAAAACCCAAGATTAAATGCCAAGTTGTTTTGTAGTTATCAGGAATGAAATTTATAATTATCAAAAATTGTTTTTTAATTGGAATAGGCTAGACATAGTTTTAGGGGTTTTCCACGTTATAAAAACAGTTTACCTTTCTGATTTTATTTTTTATTAAGGAACTGAAAACGTAATATAACTGACTGAAGTTCATATGTAATTTCCTACATATTTTTTTTTGTTTCGATGGAGATAAAATTCATATTTGGCACTACTACCCAAAAAGAAACAACTACGAATTATTATGGGATGTCCTTTTTCCAATTTTTATCTAAAAAGAATTTGTTTTTTATAATGCATTGGAAACCTATTCTCTTTGCAGGCCTAAACCTGCTGGTAAAGGAAGTAAAATACCTGTGCCAGTAGGTGGAAAGAGCCCTCGATCTAGTGTTACTGATGCCATTTTACTAGATTCAAGGTATTTATAAAGTTTGACTGCTTCTTTCCGTGAGTGCATACTTTTATATAAATAGTGGTGACTTAGTTGCTTTTATAGCAAGCAATCTCAATTTACTTGTAGTGCACATTTTATGATTCTTATTTTGTAGTTGTATTGCTTTTATTGGTTCCTTGGCCAAAATTTATTTTTTGCTTTATACTAATATTTTGTATTAGTTTGAAAATGAATCATTCAATATTTTATAGCATATGCATCCTCATTTGACAGACTTTTATGTATTCAAATTATATTTAGTTTAGTTTCACCAGTTAATTTATAAAATATTACAGGTAGTATACTGTACTATTATAAATAAGAAGCTTTTGGAATCACTATTAATTTATGACTTTGTAAAAAATCTTCTGAGTGTCCTTATCATCTAAATATTTTTAATAAATTACTTGTTTCCCCTCCTACTCTAATTGTTTTCTTCAAATTTTCTTAAACTATAATTCAACATTGGCTTTTTATCTAGGTTTGGTTCTCCCTTAAATAAAATATTTTCCTAGACCAAGTGACAACTTCATCCAATTCTATCTCTATGTCTAAATTTATCTCACTAAGCTATTATTTATGCAGATGAAGTTATCAAATAATAAACTATTTACTTCCATTCCTTGAACTCTCACGTGACTTGAGTTAAACACTTTTGAAATTCTTAAAGAAATTTCACTTATTTAAAAAAATATTTGCCATAGATCTGTTTTATATGAGTCTTCATGTTTTGTTTATTTTTATTCCTCCTTTTTTCACTAGAAGTATAAAGTAAAAATTGCTTAATGAAAGGTGCATGATGCGACAGAAGTGCAAACTTTTGTCTGTCACCCAGGTTTTTATTTCTAAATATTTCAAATTATTAAATGCACAAATATGTTGTTGGCTAGATATATATATTTTTTTTAAACCTATAGGAAACCTGAACAAGCTATTGAAAATAGTTGCTGATTAAAAAAAAAAAAAATAAATGTGACTGCTAATATAATTACTGTACTCTAGGTTTCCTTGTCCTGAAGGACTTAAAAAATAAATAAGAAATTCCTATTAGATGATTTTAGTTGGGTTTCGGTCAAGATAGATCCAAAAAAAATACAAATTAAAAAAAAAATTTTTTAAAAAAGATTATCTGCTAAGCCATCTTCAGGGCTGTAGAAATACTATGATAATAGAATAGAATACAATAATAATTGACAATAATATAATAGAGAATTACAATAATGTAATGTGATGTCAAAAGTATGAATGTACCAGGTATGCAAGTTTAAAATGTCGTTTTAATTCCAATAGAATGCGCTCTTAGCCTATTGAAGGATTTGCTTATCTCTAAACGCTATTTTGTTTGTTAGTCATTTGTTTACAAAAGTCAGTTGTTTTTAAGTCGTTTACGTGGACGTATCATATCTTTCTTTGGTGTTAAAAATGTCTAATTTTAAGCCAAATATAGAGCATTTGCGGCATGTCATGATTTTCTTATTTAATCAAAAGAAAAAGGCATCTGAATGTCATCGAATTTTTGTTGAGACTTATGGCGATCTTGCTCCAACCGTCAAGACATGTGAACGTTGGTTTCAACGTTTCAAACGTGGTGATTTTGATGTTACTGATCAAAAACAAGAAAGTCGACCAAAAACGTTTGAGGACTTCGAATTGCAATCTTTATTAGACGAAGACAATACCCAAACCCAACAAATGATGGCAGAACAGTTGAATGTCACTAGGCAAGCCATTTCCGATCGCCTGAGAGCTATGGGAAAGATTCAAAAGGTTGGAAAATGGGTTCCACATGAATTGGACGAACGACAGATGGAAAAACGAAAAACTGTGTGCGAAATGCTGCTTTTAGGCCACAAAAGAAAGGGTTTTTTGCATCGAGTTGTAACTGGCGATGAAAAATGGATTTATTTTCAGAATCCCAAACGAAAAAAATCATGGGTAACGCCAGGACAACCATCCACATCGAGTGCAAGACCGGATCGTTTTGGGAAGAAGACAATGCTGTGTGTGTGGTGGGATCAGAAGGGAGTAGTCTACTACGAGCTTCTCAAGCCCGGCGAAACAGTCAATACCGAGCGCTACCGACAACAAATGATCAATTTAAGTCACGCTTTGATCGAAAAACGCCCAGAATGGGCTCACAGGCACGCCAAAGTCATTCTTCAGCATGATAACGCTCCTGCACATTCAGCCAGATTGACTAAGGAAACGATTTCTTCGCTTGGTTGGGAACTCCTACCCCACCCGCCGTATTCACCTGACCTGGCGCCTTCTGATTATCACCTCTTCTCATCAATGGGACACTCATTGGCGGAGCAACACTTCAACAATTTCGAAAACGTACGAAAATGGCTCGATGAATGGATTTCAAATAAAGATGAAGCATTCTTTTTATTATCCATATATTGCCCGAGAGATGGACAAAATGTGTAGAAAGCGAGGGCCAGTACTTTGAATAAAATATATTATACTTTTTTTTTAAATTACTGTGTATATATTTTAAGAAATAAACGACATTTTAAACTTGCATACCTGGTAGAAAGCTATGTAAGAGAATTTAAAAAGATTTTTAAAAAACAATTTGAAAAACATGCAGACAACAATTTATTGAAAAATAATTGAATAACATTAAAACAGTAATTTGCCACACCTACCTATCCTGAAGACAAGAGAGGACGTCCTGTCCCTAAGTTCACATTTCCATGACTACAGGGAAGTATAAATTTTCCAAATACACACTGTGGGTTGTGGAAGGTTGGGGGGGTGGGAGGTAAGAGGCGGAAGGTACAAAGGGAAAGCGGCCTGTTTCAAGAGGGGGCAATAAAAAGGACAAAGGAAAAAAGGAAGGATATTGAGAATAAGCAACTTTGGAACTGGGAAAAATGTTTGACAGGTTTATTGAGAACCTCAACTCAAATCATCTAATAATAATATCTACGGTAAAAAAAAACTCTCCTTTTGATGAATAAGAAATTCCTTTCATCTTATTAACTATTAATATTATATTCTAATATCTTCTTACATGAATAATTGATTTATTCTCCAAGCATGCTAATTTTTATTAGTAGTCAGAGAGAGAACATTTTTATCAACATTGAGGATAACCCGGTCTAGGTGGCCATAGTTCTTTGATGTTCCCTTCAAAAATATAAATTTAGTTCTCTTTGAGTTAAGGTTAAGTTTGTATCTTGTTCATCATTTGAAGATTATATTTGTTGTTTGCCTTGTCATTGCTCCATTGTAGCTGTGAAGAAGCCTCAATAATCTACAAATTAAGTCTATTGGATGAAATTCTATTTCGGGAAGAGAGGATTCAATATTATACACATTACATAAAAACATGGTCAGAATGGATCCTTAAGGAGAATCCTCTTGCCTTTGTTCATCCTGACCCAATTTTAGGACTACTATCTCAGCAATTTTCCAAGACTTCTACTGTGAAATTATTTCTAGGTAATGAATGCTCCTTCAGAATGGCCTCTGCAGTTACTCTCATATATATAATGTAGAAGTTGGGGGGTCTTATATATTATATAGAAACTAAAGTAGGTTTTACAGTTTTATAACAGGATAACATTTTTACATGTAAAATATTGAATTTTTTATATACGTCAGTTCATTTTTTGATACTGCAATTAATATATCACAACAATACCATTAAATATTAATATTACATATAAAAATTCATGATGGAAGGGGATTACTATAGGATGTTTTACCTTTATCAGTAAATCTCCATTTTAAAGAAACTTATTTAAACAAAAGTGTTTTGAAGAGGCAGTTCAAACTTGCTATTTTTATATAAAATTCAACTACTGTTCATTACAATTTTTACTTATGTGCACTCTAGTTTTATCTTTTTCAGCTCAACTGTTGAAGAGTTGACCTTATCTCAGGTGACTTCTTCTTGTTCTACTTGTTATAGGTGAGAGGGAACAGGCTATGAGCACTTGTTTTCAGTCTTGTACTGTCTTAGTGATTGCATAAAAGTCGGTTGCTGATTAGAAGTCTTAGTATTGTTGAAAATTTGTGCTACAAAAAAAATAAAAAGTTACTAAGAATGTTGGTGACTACTTACTCTAAATATAAAATAACGTTATCCATAACTACCCACACCAAACACCACTCATACACACACGCACATACATATATATATATCTGATGTTTACATACCATAATATTTTAAAGAAAAACGCATGTTAAATAATATATTGAATGCTTCACTTTCCTCCCCACAGTAGTCAACTTAAGAGATGTTAGTATTTCTTGAAAGTGCGGGTCAATTATTAATGGATTTCTTTCGAGATTTGTCTGATTTATTTGCCAGACTTATTTTAAATTAGAGTTGTTTTAAAATAATCCAGTGTTATTATAATGTAACAATAGTATGAGTAAAATTAATAAGCATTTTGAGAATGGAAACATTCCTCCTAAGCGGTTTATTGCTTGTTCTGACAAGTTGACTTTGATACGAATGTTCGTCTAGAGAAAATGAATGTGAACATAAATATAAAAATAATTATTCATTAATTTCGATCTTTACAAAACGCGTTTTATTCAAANGGAAAGTACACCGGCCCGGACAGCAGGAGATCCAGGTTCGATTCCTGGCTGGGACAGATAGTTTTTTATTTTCTATTCCCTCTCAATAATTGTTATGGAGTAAGGTTTTTCATTCAGGAAATCTTAGTTTTGTTAGGGAGACAGGTGTCTTTATTATTGGGGTTTTATGTTTGTAGTTGAATAGTACTATTTTTTAATTTAGATTGAGATTTTCTGAAGAGATTTGTATCAAAGGGCATTATTCAAAGAATTGGATGGCTAAGATTACTTTTTTATTTTTTATATGTGGGTCTGAAGTCTAGAAGACTTGTAATATTTATGATAAGGTTGTATTTTTATTGCAGTACCTAAAGCAATCCGTTTTCACTGGCTATATTCCATATCCTAATGGTGAACGCTTCTGTTAGGATCCACAATTTTTGGGCCAAGCATGCACTGTCAAATGTTTGGTCCAAATACCTCTGTTCCCTACCAAAAGGACTCTCCATTAGGATGTGCAGCCATTGAATACAGCCAGTGAATAAGGATTCCTATCAGTTTAGTAATTACAAATTCATTGATGGAACTAACCCTTTATATTGTTGAACTATTATGTTTATTGTGTTACTCTAATAGAGATCTTTGTATTTGAGTTTGTCATAAATAAAGCTTTCATTAGAAAATAGTTAAATGAAAAGAGGGGCTTTTAAGACTCAGTTTTTGGTATTAGGGAGCAGTCCTTGAGGGCTCTGTAATATTTTGAGCTGTTGAGAGTTTATTCTGCTTTTCTTAGTTGACAAATTGTAATATTAAGCTAAATGGTCCTTTGTTATGTGATGTTATGGTGAGTTTATTGCAAATTTCGTAGAATAGTTTTTCTTTCATTAGAAGGGGGTTTGGGTTGGCAATATTAGTAGTTATTAAAGAATTTGAAGTTGAGTAATTTCTTTAGATTAAGCTTGTGCAACATTAGTTGAAAAATGATAATTTCTTATCACCTTGGGTTTTAGTGTTGTTTTTTTTTTTTTTTTAATACTATTACTTATTACTATTGCTGGATTAAATTTTTATAAGTCTTAATTTGTATTTACTTTACTGGATTAACTAGAGGTTAGTCAGTGGATGGGTATTTAGCTGGAAAAAGGTTATGGTTTGATGAAAAAATGGGGCCATTTTAAGTTAAATGTTTCTAGTTGAAACCCAACTGATGGTCATTGTTATTTTTGTTCTTTTTTTATTTGACTGTTTCTAACAACTCTCAAACTTTCAATAAGTGTATGTAAATGCTGTAAATATATAAGTTTATTAATGAAATTGTCTATAGAAATATATAAACTTCTGTATCCGAATATGTTTGAATGCCTTTGCTCAGACATGCAAATGTGTGTCAGCATGTGCATGTTCTAGGATCCATATTAAATCAATAATCTTCACATGCACTATTTATTAAAAAGTAAAATTTGAAAAAGTATTTTATGCTCTTACATTCAAATACTTATTTTTCCTGTGCCTCTTTTAATGGATCGCATTAGTAGGTTTTAATCTTATCATATTAATAAAACACCATAATATTAATATGATTCCATTGGAAGAAAATAAATTTTACTTCTTAAAATAAAGAAAGATATGAATCAATCAAAATAGATTCATTTTTAGTAAATGTTGAAGGAGCAATTTAGATTGTTACCCCGACTCATTTATGTATTAGGGAACAAAACTTGATGTATTTCATTATTATAATATTAAAATTAAAATGTTTTCTTTTAATTAGCAAAATCGTTTTACTAGGTGAGGAGGTTAACCTGAAACCTGCAATTTTTTAAATTTTATTTTCTTGGACTTCAGTGTTTGTTATTTGCGTTTAAACACATCATACCTTGGTACTCAACAAAAAAATGATTATGCAAGTATGTTCTCTCCCACAGTAAAAAATTGGTTGTTAAGGATTAATCATTTTTCTAAAACCCAAAATCTTACATTATTGTTTGTAATAGTAATTTTAATTGTTACTTGTATTCAACAAATTTTTTTAAAAGAAATATTATTTATTTGAAAGAAATATTTAATAGTCAAATTTGTTATTAAAAATAATTGAGACATTAAGAAAACATTTTACTTTAAATTCTATTATAAATATGAATGTTTATCTTTCTTCACTGCTGATCTATTTGTATTAATTATATTGTAGTACAGGTCATTGGTTAAAATATAAAAAAAAATTCTATTATCTTATTTATAACTTTTCTTTGCTTTACTGATTTTATGTTTAATATTGGCGTCTTTTCAGGTTCTCCTTAAGAGGCATCAATATTAGACCTAAAACTTGTTCAGAAAAATAAAGTTTTAAATACAATAATAGTGGTTTTATAGATTTTGCTTTTTGTTGGTACTGTAATATAATGAATGTGAATGATTCTGAAGTATTTATTGGTTTAAAAAGTTTTTTGAGGCACACTAAGGGGGAAAAAAAAATAACAAATCAAAATCAGAATAGTACCTATTTAATGCTATTAATATTGACCTATTACCTGTGAGCAATCAACTTATTGAAAATTAAACAGATATTTCATTCATTATTTCATAAAATTAATTGGCTGCTAGCTTAGCCAAAATAATTAATTTTAATAAACTGTGTGTTTGTGAGTTTGAATCCCACCCTGAATGAACTTTTATTGATTTATGAATGCGTGCTTAGAATGAGTATTTAATTGAAGCTTGCTCTTCCATTTATATTCCGTGTCAGCTGCATTAGAGGTAAAAAAAAAAAAAAAAATGATTGGTATTAGTTGGCCTTCAAGAGTCATGTACAACAATAGCCTGGGTTTTATCTAGAGTATAAAATAAATCAACCCATACAAACTTACAAATAGGAAAAAAATATTGTGTATTATTTTATATAAACTTAACAGCTTATTTAGTAAGCTATCTTCAGGACTAAAATCATAATAACATAAGGTTTCCTTCATGTGTGTAGCGAATATCATTTTCAGCACAGGAAATTAAAAGAAGACAAGATGTGAGAAATGAGGGTTCTATCAACCAAATTAATAGACAGTGCTTGTTGGGTATTTAATGACACTGTATTAGAGTCTGGTCGATATTTATTCACATAATTTATTTATTTAATTTAATTTTTGAAAAAATTTATTTATTGAATTTAATTTAGAATTTTAATTTATTGAACATTATATAATTGTTTGTTGTTGATCCTAATATGTATGATATAATTCTGTTCCTAGGGTCTGAAGATGTTATATTGACACCAAAACTTGTCGCTATTAAAAAAATTATTTGAAGCAAGAAAGACTATATCTCTTTTATCCCTAAAGTTATCAATGTTCCTGTAACCTCCAGAAAAAATTAAAAAAAATTAAATAACTCCTTTGCTTCACATGCAATCTTCATATCCTTCCAAATATCATGGCATCAATGAGACCCTGCAGATTATTGATAAAGACTTGGAAATTAGAGTAATACACACCATCCTCTCATTGTCATTGTACCTAGAATCCCTCTCCCTCCACTGCCACTCTAGTTGTTTTACTTTTTGTGATTAGTTCTTCCTCCTAATATTATAATACCATAGATAATATCTTAGCCCCTGATAATCCCATTTTTCCAATATCATCACGTGTTTACTGGATGATCTTTATTATTTCTTAATTCCAGAGAAATCCCTCAGATTTTAGAATCTTTCAACTCTTACTAACTACACCTCAGATTTATTCCATTTTAATGTGATGGGTGTTTCCCATTTCTTGATATACTTCTCATTAAAATAGTTGATGATCAAATACTAACTGATTGGTATACCAATTCAATCTACTCGGGTCACATCCTACATTTCCTCTACTCCCACTCCTCTACCAAATTATCAGTACAATCACATGAGAAGAGAAGGTGACCAATGACACCACTCTCAAAAATTATCAGTATTGCAAAAAATCTTATACAACTATCCCTCTCTCTTTCTGATCACTTCTACCTCCAAACTGCCTCAGAATGCATCTTATAATCCTCACAATTACTGGTTTTCCCTCTCCATCAATATATAACCTAATATCCAAGTTTCATGATTCCAACACCAGCACCACTTCCCACTATCCTCCTTCCTCTACTTATTTTTTTTACTACTCCTATATCTCTTTATCACTCTCGTTCTTATATTGCTATATTCACCCATAAAGTCAATCCCTTTAAGGTGCTATATCCGGTTCTCAACAGTCTTAACATATTTTTTAAATTTCAATTTTCTGCGACTAATTTCTGAGTTTCATATATTAGCCAATAAATAATTACCTCAGAGAAAAGATCAAACTGAGGTAATTCTTTATTTGTGAAAAACTGTACATACTCCATTAAAAATCTTGTACTAAAAAATTGCACTGTCCCACTCTGCAATCAGCAAAACCGCCTACTCACTTCAAGCTTTTAACACAAATCCTGCCTCTAGCAATAATAGAAAAATCTAAGAATACATTTTCACAGCTTATTCCATTATTTAGAAAAAAATTAATAGAAAAATTCTCCTTAATGAAACTCAGGTTAGCCCTTAACATTTTCCTTTGAAGTATGTACTTGCTCTAATTGTTTCACTTTTTTGTTCCTAATCCTTCTTTTGGTTTTTCACTTATTTCATCCAGTGTCTTTCATGTGACAAGATCTTGCGCATAAATTAATCTGTTCAGCGCAAGTATTATTTCTAATTATAGCTAGTGATTACTTTTGTATCCAATCTTCATACTACATTGTAAAGCTTCTCATTCTTTTTCTCTCCAAATTCTTATGTATAATAGTATCTGCATTTAATTTAATTGTATCCTTACTCTATTTTATTCTTAAATCTTATTTATATTTATTTTTTTCTATATCTTATAGCCTTAAAGTTACATTGTCCTCTATACAGTTATATTTTATGCTTATTTCAGCCCTGTTGATTGCTTACTACATAAACAGAAATTTTTTCATCACTATATAAAATAATACCCAATTATTTTGTATTCATTTATTTTTCACCATGGCCAAAATCCTGAACTTTTTTGTACATAAAAAAATTAATCTAATTACCTTAAAGATTTTAGGAAAAACAGATCTGATATAGTGAAGTTGATTATATTTATTTTATATTTTTTATTTTGATAATGAACTTTAAGATTATTGGTACCCTCATTATTTAATCTAAAATTGAAAAAAAAATTTCTAGGTAATATAGTTCTTATGTAATATCTTTTTTTCTAGATTGGAGAGTCGAGTGTGTGAAGAGGAGCCAGGTGGAGGGGGTGGACTGGAATTACGAAGGTCTGCAACTGCCCCTCATGTCCCTGATTCCTTGACTCCTGGCTTGAGGCGGAGGAGGCAAGCAGCTGACAAGTATGTCACGGATTCATCTCAGCTTCCATTAAGGTTCTCCAGACCTCGGAGGCTTCTCTCAGGTGGACAAGAAGAGCCTCCACCTCCTCGTCCCCCCACCTTACCTCCTGATAATTCTCTGCCCCATGAAAATAATGCAAGGTATGCCTGGTACTTCCTATAATAGATGTATAATATTTAATTAATTACTGAATGATTTTGTTCTAGATGTTTTTAGTTGGTTGTTATTGAAAATAAAGGCAAAATCTTTAAAAAATAAAAAGTATGAAAAAATTTTCAGAGTCTAAATCCAATAGATTCTCACTGTCAAAATTTTGAAGCTGTTCAAGAGTACAATTATAAGATAAATCGCATGACACATTTAGTTCCCCAAGGACTGGGTTCCCAGGCTCTTTGTACCCAGTTTATTGCAAAGAATTTTATTTACAACTTTTAAGCTGCGTTGGAGCCTGCTGGTGATTCTAATCTGAGTAGGAATTAACGTGGTATGAGGGCATCCACTCTGTATAGTGGAAGGCAATTACATGTATGTTATTGGCTTTATTTGGGATTTATCAAAATTAGTGACTTGAAGAGCTATAAAATATGTGTCTATATTTTCAAACCAGATGTTGAAAAAATTAAAAATTAATATAGAACTCATGAGGAAACCAATTTTTAAAAAGGAATGTCCTGTTCTCCTCTCCTCTATTCTACCAAAAGTTTCAATTGAATTATATATCCTTGAATTATGCTGAAAAAAAAAAAAGGAACATTAAGTTTGTGAGCAGAATATGAAGTATTTTTGTAAAGTCAGATAATTTATTGCCTCAATATTCCAAATGCAGAAGAATTTATTACTCAACATAAGAAAAATAATATTTTTTAAAATTAAATATCATTCCAGAATTAACACATGTCCCAAGTTCAACCTGATCATTGGAAATTTTGTACAATAAATACTCCAAATGCTCTTTATCACAAAAGCCATCTTCCTTTTGGAATTGCCAGTCAGTGCCCCAACAACTTGATGACTGTTGACAACAATATTAAAATTTGTAAAATATGAAGTTTTATTTCATGATGATGATGTAGTTGTGAGTACAAAAATATAGTGTAACATTTTCATATTTTGAAATAATTTTTTTTTTTTTAAATTAAAAATCACAATAAAAGGATAAAATTTTAAACATTCACAATTTCTCAAAACTCAATAATGTTCTGTAACTAAATCTTACTGGAGAAAATAAATGAATTGAAAATGTGAAGGCAATATTGAAAGCTACCAAGAAGTTTAAATGCTTTTTTTAGATCTGGTTAATATTAAAATATTTTTCTTCTAAATCAACTACTAAGAAAACAGGTACATTTTTATTAAGATGAAAATTGATAAAAGAGCTTTTAATGAAAATATTGTAATGTCTAACAATTTAAGTTCACTTTGACTTTCAAAAAGAACTAATATTGGGGATTAATGTGAGCCCAATGGGTGTGTATGAATCTTTAATAGATGATGAATATAGGTTATGAGAATGTTCTTATATTGTCCCAATATCTGCATATAGACAGACAGTTTTTTTTTTTTTTTTTTTTTTTCCTTTATCTCTATATCCTTAGCACTACTTGCTAGGCAATTGTACCTCATCAGGGTATCTATCTGATTTCTTCATCTGTGGTTTCAAATTAGGAGGTTCAATGGGAAATTTTATTTTATTTTTTTTTTCCCCATTCACTCTTTCTCTTAGAATATTATTAATCATTCATGCTGTGTGACCTTTTAATAAGAATCAATAAATCTTGATAATTGATGTTTCTTTGCTCAACTACTACTCAATGATAATATTTTTAATGAATCAACACGATTTAATTTAGTTAGTCTTGAATCTCAAGTGCCTTCTCCTTTTCAGGATTGTTGTGCAAAAACAATGCAGAATCTATGCAATAGTTCACTATGGGCCCTAGCTCTACTATGGATCGCTTAAAATGTCCTTCACTGCAGAATAATGTCCTACTGCTTTTCTACTTCTTATATAATGTTCCTATAATTCAACTCTAATCTTCATTTTTTCATTTGGCTTTGCCATGTTTCTCCATTACTCACCTGATGATTGATAACACAACCATGGTCAACACTGCCTTTACCATTTATAAATATAGTAGCCACAAGTTCAGTGAGTAGGAAGGCCATAAAACTAACCTGTCCTGGTTACCACTGAATACCAGGGGGCTAAGATAAAAATATTTTTAGTAACCAGTGTCTAGCTTCCTTGTAGTTTAAGGTTTTCCGGGCCTTCTCCAACAAAATGATTTTAAGCTTCAAAAAATAAGTTTGTGACAAGAATAAGAGAATTTTCAAAATTTATTATGGTCATGCTGGCCTGCATATGCATAGAACAGTATCTCCCTTTGAAATTGATTCAAAGGGCGATGCTTTTCTCTTCTGGACTAAGAAATTTATTGGTTATATCCAAAAACATGGTAGCTACTAATCTCCCAAGCAATGAGTTCATCTTCTGCCCTGCCATATTCATAATCAACTGACATATAGTAGCAATTTATTAGAAATACACTTTTTTGTTACCAAGATGATTTATATTAGTTGCCCATCCTGAAAATAAGTCACTTAAGCCATTATTAGGCCTGCAGTGATATTGGAAGAAAATTTTGCTCTCTGAGGGAGATGAGTTTTGTCATACCAACAACAGTTTATCTCCCATGGGGATTTTTTTGTACATTACTGTTACCCTTATGATGGCTTATATCTTGCACCAAAACATTAGCATCTTTATAAAATAATAACTAATTAATCTTTTTAGCGATTTATTTTGCTGGCTGAAACCTGTTGACTTATAAGATAGCAAGAGTTGAAAATTCTTGAATCTCTCTTGGGTACAAATTTTAAGGTGGGATAAAAAATAAGGTGTTTTTATTCATTAATAAGCTTTTATAGAATCCTAAAAACATCTCAAAATTCTGCCAGCTTGGCTAGTGATACTCTTATTTCTATGTTGAATCTCCATCTACCCTTTTAGTTTCTGGAAGGCTCAGAAGGGCTATCAGCTGCTTAATTTAATGACATAAGGTCTTAATGACAAATTATGTCATTTCAATGTTCAATTCAGTCAAAATGGTTTCTCTTTGGCACACTTGTTCTATGTTTTTGGGAAGAGCCAGAAGTCGCATGCTGTTAACTAAGAATAGTTTGGAAAATCTGGACAGACAGGAACATTTTTTCTGGCCAAAAACTCTTGAATCCTAAGTGAGGTGGTACTGTACATTATCGTGATAAATAATATAACCATTGGCCCAGTTCTTGTTTTCTCTTTCAAATTAAGACTCAACTTTCCTAATATTCTCCCATTTTCAAATCATCGGTCAAAATGCTTTGCATGGACCCATATGTGATGTTTAGTTCTTCAGAAAGCTCTTGAATTGTTCTGTCTGAAAACTCAAGTTTGTCTATGTTTTGCTTGTCATCTATTTTTTTAGTTGAAAGGATGGCCCAATTGTTCTTCATCTTCAACTGCTTCATTTCCACTGTTAAATAATGTATAGCACTTTTAAACAGTCTTTATAGTTACCTCATTATCGCCATGTACTAATTTTAACATTTCATGAGCTTTTTTGCAACTTAAAACAAAACTTAACATTAATATGTTGTTTAAAATCCATGTGTTCACAACAGAGATGAAATCTAGTCTCTCTGAAAGCTGACTTACAAGTTTGAACATGGTCATACTTCTCAGTCTATCTCAACTCTAGAATGGTGGTATGAACAGTTACAGTTGTACTAATTCATTCTCCATATTTTTTTTTCACACCATAATCATCCTAAGATTCAAAGAATAAAATCATTAAAGTTTTAATTACAGAAATAATTATGAACTTATTGTAAATTTTTCATTCATTTCTAGATGCAGAAGATTTCATCCTGTCTCAGCAGGTGATGGACCTACAAGAGAATCATAGGCATCTTCCTCATCACTGTTAAGTCTAAAATAAGCCTCCATTTTTAATAGGTTTTATTTTATTGGACATCTCTGGTATCTTAAACAAGATAAATTAGATTAGCTTTAATTGGCTCATTTCTTTTTATAAACCATTGTATTTGATGTGTATATATTTGTTATTTTATTCTTAATTTTTTTTGTGTGTGCTAAAAATAATTTTGATGTTTTATATGTATATAATCTTATATTTCTGAGGGCTGGCTTTAAAAATATTTTTTCTTAATATTGCTACTTATTATTTTTATTGTTGAAGTTTGTACTATATCTACCTAATTTAGATTGATTTACTAGTTTTTATTATTATGTAATGGTTCTGTTGAAACACTTCACTTTTATTTTTAAGTTATGTATTGGTTTAATTTTCCAAATAACTGGTCATCCATATTAATAAAACTCACCCTTTCAGTCAATGTTTTTAATTTTTACACCTCAGAAAAGCATAATTTCATCTGCTTGTTTATTGTTTGAAAAGATCCTCTCTTGAAATTGCCAAATAATTGTATATAGTATAATATCTTTGAGCAAGATATTTTTTTATGTTTAGATTATTTTAAAATTTGATCTACTGTACACAAGTCCAAAGCTACAGTTTCTTTACTAGTGTTATGAAGAGAGAAAGTCACAGCCTTTTAATTAAAACGTCTACACCACGGTAGCTTAAAGTTACAATTCTCATAGCTGATTAATTTTTATGATATTATTTTATTTAGATTGAATAAATACTCAGTGAAATATTCTAAATTTCATTTATAAATTTATCTTAATTTATTTTACTTTTTACATTTTATACCGAATGTTTATTGAACGGTAACTTCTTTTATGAAATTATTAGGAATAATTGCTTTGCTTTTAGGTTTCAATTCTCAGAATTGTATACATTTTTAAAAAAATTCTATTTATAGCAAAGGATACCAAATTATTAAGCTTCTAAATTTCATTTATAAAAAATTGTTTATTTAATTATTCTCAATTTCGTTTATAATATTTTTTTCTAGAATTGCAAGAAGATTAAGACAACATCAAAATTGATAAGCAATCTCCAAACTCAGCTCCACATGAAGAATTAAACTAAGATGATTTTAGTTGGCGTTCGGTCAAGGTAGATCCAAAAAACACAAATTTAAAAAATGTATTTTTTAATAAAGGATTATCTGCCAACGTATGGCTTACTTATAATTAAATTTTGTCCCTAAGTTCACATTTTCAGTCATGGAAATGTGAACTTAGGGACAGGACGTCATCTCTCATCTTTATAATAGGCATGAAGATGGCTTACAATTAAAAATTAAATTTAAAGAGACATCTATTGGAGAAACATTCAGTACAAAGACCACATTCCTGTCCTCACTGTGAGTACACTTCAGCTCGTTTTTGCAATTTAAAGTTCCATGTATTGGCCACACATCTGAAAAAAAACAACATATTCCTGCCCCCATTGCGTGTACAGTGCAGTTCGTATTGGTGATTTAAAAGCACACATATTGGCCAAACACACAGAGTAAAGACCATATTCCTGTCCCCACTGCGATTACAGTGCAGCTCATTCATCCTGTTTAAAGAGACATACAATGGGTAAACATTCAGTATCAAAACAATATTCTTGCCACCAATGCAAGTTTAGTACATTTCAGCCAAGCAATTTAAAAAGGCACTTATTGATCAAACATTCAGGAAAAAGACCACATCCTTCCCCCCCAGACAGTACAGTGCAGCTCAGTCTTCCAATTTATAGGATCACATATAGTCCCTACATACCAAACAAAGACAATATTCCTGTCCACATTGTGAGTACAGTGCAGCTCATTCTTCCAGTATAAAGGGGCACATATTGTCCCAACACACGGAACATAGACCATATCCCCGCCACCATTGTGAGTACAGCGCAGGACAGTCACTCTGTTTAAAGAGGCATGGCTAAACATTCAGTACCTCTCATTAATTGTTTAAAATTTACGTGGNCCATTTAAATGTTAATGAAGAATGTGTAGTAACATTAATTTGTAAACTCTTTACAAATTATCTGTATTCTAACTTTTACTTAAATTAATTGCACAAAATTTCCCCTATATTAATTTATAAATAGACCATTATCATTTTCCATTTAAGAACAATAACTAAAAGTTTGAATGTGTTCTGAAATAAAAATTTAATTTGACTTAAATAAATAGGAAAAAAATAATATAAATATTATTGTTTTGGTTTCTAAAACCTAAAATCTGTCTTTTGATTTTAAGATTTTTTTTATCATTAACCTTTGAGAGTTATTTTCATGCTTGATATATTTTTATCCTTGTGCTTGACCTCTAGCAGTCTTTCTTCAATCTATATCTTAGCTTAATTTATCTTGTACTTACTGTCTCCCAAAATATTAGCCTTCGCCAGAAAAACAGTTTGAAGATATTTTTTATTTTTTTATTTTTAACTCAAAAGGTTTCTGTAATCTATAGCAAAAGCATTTTGTTTTCAAAAATAAAGCATATTTTGGACCTTTTAATTATTTTTATTATTTTATCTAAATAGTGGTGCTTTTTCAGTGATTAAGGATATTTTCAAGCAATAATTGTTCCTTGTAAATACTTTTTTTTTTTTTTTTTTTTTTTTTAGCCAGCTAACATGCTCCATTTTTACTCTGTTACGCAATATAACTAATTTTAGAAGTAATATTTTATATTTTTACAAGTTTAATGAGTTATTAATGGTAAAGTTATTAGTTTGCCATAAAACACCATGAACTGCTGTTTTTTCGGCTGTTCTGAGAAGAACGTGTTTTATTTATTGGATAAATATAAGTTTGTTTGAATGGTGATTAATGAGGGTATCGTTTCGCCCACTATGTGCTCCAGGTTAAAGCTATATGTCTCTTAACATATATTTTTATTATGTAAATAGGGGCTATAAAATCTGGTTGGCCCAAAAATGAAATGGCTCAATCTTTAATGTGATTGTTTGTCATCTATGTATATTAATACAAAAAATGTCATTAATATTTTTTTTATTAATGATATGACTAAGCAAGCTGTGATGAGAATCTGGATATATTATTTATTATATTTACAATTATTATTGTACATTATCGNTTCAAAGGTCAACAGCCTGTTTAAAATTTGTAGCTAAATTAATAGTTTATAAGTATTCAAAACTGTACTAGTCAATACGATATAGATTTTGGGGCACTGTTGATTTTGCTTATTTAATATTTTCATCAAAGATACTTTTAATTAGGAATTTCATTTTTTAAGATTTATTTTATTTTACCAAAGAATTATTCAAATTTTATTTTTGATTTAATTGTTTTATTGTTATTATATTTATAAGTTCTCAGAAAACACTGGTAATTCTTATTCTTAATAAATATTATTGTAAAGTAATTTTACCAAGTGTTTTGTATATACCAAAAATGTATTAGATGTATTTTGTAAAAATGTATGTATAAAATATTAAGACAGGAAAAAAGTTTTTTTTTTTAGATTCTAAGGGAATTCTTTCAAGTTTTATGCTTTATCTACTTATAGTCAATCTCAATATTGATTGACGATAGTTGGCTGTGGTTGTTTACAATGTTGGGTGAGCATTGACTTTAAGAGGAGTTTTAAATACAAAACTTTTTATTACAATTTATCAAGCTCTTAGAGCCTGTTCTGTATCTTTTACTGTGATAGCCAATTTTTGTTTCCTGGTTAATATTAATATATTCACGCACCATCAGTTCTGGAGAACATTCATCATTTTTCTCAATATGAATAAATGTACAAAAAAAATAGTAAAGTGCTGCTAAATCACTTCAAATATATTTTTAATAAAAATTAAAACAATTACAACAAATGTGAATTTGTTCTTTATTATTATTATTGTAATTTTTTCAGAACAATTAAGCTAAATTTCCGTGTTTCTTTTTATTGTAATATCTAACATTTTCTGACTTACCACTACATATTTAATTTTTTTATCAGCATTGATGATGCTTATATGTTCAGCTTATATATTTGCTATCACATAATAATAAATAATGTTTTTTTTTTGTTTTTACTCTTGTTTTTTATTTAAAACCCCTGAAAGTGCCCTCAATGATCATCAAACACTGTTAATCTCCATAATTTTTGGTTTATTGTGAATCAAATTCTTATTTTTGTTGGAAACTTTCATGAATCATATATGGATGATGAATTAATGCACTATTATACTTATACCTATAATTAGTCATTAATGAGTAAAATAACATTTTAAAGCCCATAATCACAATAATTGAAAAGTTTAACATTGTAGCATATTTCATCATCCACCTGTTTGATCTGTCCTTTCCATTTCATTAACAATAGTGGGAAGAAAATTTGCTTTAATATTTTGTGATTACCCCTATTTAAGAAACTTTATTTATTTATAGCCTATCAGTGTAATTTGCTTTTGCGTGACTATCATCTTGGACATTGGTTCGGCAAATTATTAAATGCCTATTAATCAATGATCTACACAAAATGTCTTTTATCATAAATGGCTTTTTTAAATATAATAACATTATTTTTAAAATAAGCTTGATTCTATTGTGTTATATAAATAAAATCAGTGAAAGTAAAATTAAAATCCTATGTATAACGGTTGACCACTAATAATAATTATTTTATGCTCATTTTGCTTATTATTTAATTATTTTTTAATACTTTTACAATATCTTTCTTTTATATAGTTTATAAATTTAAAAAAAAATTGTCATTTTTGTAAAAGTGAGTATATTTACTTTATTTACTCTATCATTGTCTTCATTTATGATTATTTGAAATTATTCCATTCTACTTTAGTACATTTTTTTAATGAAATTGTTTAATTATTGGTTTAAAGTTCTTATTATGGTTTTTGTAAAGAAACTTTTTATTTGTTTTTTTTTTTTCATAAAGTGATAGTTCCCATAATTTTTATGCAATAAAAAACTTTCATTCATTATTTTTCAAATGCCCTAAAATTTAGAGAGAAAAAATGTTTAACAACTTTTGCTTTTTTTTTCTATTAAATTTTTCTTACTATTTTGTTTATTCAAATTTAAGGCCTTGAATAACAAATTAATGTACTGTTCTCAACTATATTGTTTATGTGTTTTATAAACAATTTCTCATCCCTTGGGCAAGGAAGTGCCCTTACTACTACAGCGTTCTTCAACCCAATGCTGTTTGTCAACAGGTGAGAAGTGCTTATATTGTCCATTATTTAGTCTTCATTTTTAGTGAAAAAAAAAAAAAAAAGTTTTCATGCAAAATTTCTCATCTCAAATCAGATAGAAGTGTTCAGTTAAATCAATCCTACCTGACATTAATATACACACACACACACATATATATGTGCGATGATTCATCCAGTTTTATAATATTATT